>CM021320.1:6681348-6691388 GCA_010645155.1 Tigriopus japonicus | reverse complement strand
CACTGGATCTCGGTCATCACTGGATCTTGGTCATCACTGGATCTCGGTCATCACTGGGTCTTGGTCAACACAGACTAGAACGGAACAGAGCAAGGACTTCACAAGATCCTTCAACCTTAACCAATTGCTTCCTTTCGCTCATTAAACTATCAATCAAGGACCTCAAGTCAGGACCTTACCCTGGACCCCAAACTCTTTGAATTGATCAAGCAAAAGACAATGATCTACCTTATCAAAGGCCTTGGCAAAGTCAAGATAGATTACATCAACTGACTCGTGACGTTCGGGCCCTTCAATGATCTGCTCAATATGATCAACCAATTGGGTTACTGTACTAAAATGAGCTCGAAACCCATGCTGCCCAGAAGGAATTATATCATGGACTTCCAAATACTCAACAAGCTTGGACTTCATAATCTTTTCAAAAACCTTTGCAATACTGGAAGTCAGAGCCTATAATTACTAGGGAGTGACTTATCTCCGCCCTTAAAAATTGGAACGACATGAGCTACTTTTAGAGAAGAGGGAAACTTGCCCTGATCTAAGATGCAACGCATCAAGTAGGAGAAAACTGGGGCAAGAATATGTGAGCATTTCATCAGAAACTGAGATGTCACACCATCAGGTCCAGGAGAACTTGAGAGCTTTAAGCTCTTGATGGCCTCAAAAGCATCTTGATCTGTGACTACCAGATCCTCAAATCGATAATCCTGACTATCAATGTCAGTCTCATCAACAACATTGCTACAGTCATGGCCTACTCTGTCTACCCTTCTTGGAATTGAAAGTACACTTGAGAACTGATCTCCAAGCATATTGGCCATAATTTCACTATCATTGACAATTTTACTGTCGACCTCAAAAGGTCCTACAGGATGCTTCATTTTTCTCTTTGTATTTGCAAACGAGAAAAACGCCTTTGGATTAGTCTTAACCTCCTGGACAACTCTACTTTCCTTTTCCATCTGACCAGAATCAATGGAGGCCCTAATCTTAGCTTGAACCATGTTCAATTTATTTTGGAGGCTAGCTTCAACTACTGGATTTGAAGTACGCCGAAGTCTATTCGAAAGCTGACAACTCTGTTTGAACAACTTCTTTCTAACCTTTGGAATTCTAGACAATGACCTACCTTTTGCCACTATTTCTGGAATACCGATGGACAAACAAACCTCGTCAAAAAGTGAAATTAGCTTATTTATAGCTTTATCTATTGATGGTTCCTGCTTTAGAATGGAAATCAAGTCGAACTCGCCTAATCTTTCAACAATAATGGGCCAGTGTTCATCTTTGAACTTAAACTTGGCCACGCCCACCTTTTGATCAGGTTTAACTCTAGAGCTCGCCGGCTTTTGAGTAATGGTCGACCCTATCTCAAGAATGTGATGATCTGAAAGGCTACATGGGGCAACATGGACATACTGGATCAGATCAGGGTCGTTGGAAATAACTAAGTCACAAACACTCTCTGCTCTGGTTGCAACACCAACGTGTTGAGGGAGATTACGCAAGATTGCAAACACTTCTAATTTTTCGAAAGACGGTGATGCCGTTTTCGAAATGAGAATGTACCCATCCGGACGAACCTCCCACTCTACAATGCTAGCCGGAAAATTGAAGTCGCCAACTACAAAGAGTCGAGAACAAACCTCTCGATCTAACTCCTTTCGTGTAAATTCGAGTGCCGAAAGAAATGAAGAAGAACAACAAGAAGGTGGCCGATACATTGTTACTATAGTAAGATCAAGAACCTTGCCGTGACAAATCAAAACTTCTACTTCTCCTTTCGACTTATGAACATGACAAAAATTTAAGTCTTTGCTGACATGTAGACATACATGTAAGGGAAAATGGGATTATCAGGGCGTACTATATCACATCGAATTAGCCTAAAACCAGCTATTACTACTTCTTCGTCTAAAACTCCTGGACGAAGCCAAGTCTCTGTAATGGAGATGAAGGAGACCTCTCTATCAATGGCTAACTCCTCAAGTACTCTAACCTTTGTGCTGTCTTTTTTGGAAATCAGACAATGCACGTTCAAATATAGCCCTTTTATGGGCTTAAGGTCTTCCGATGGACCAAGTCTATCAGTTCTTGGACCTTCCTGTCTAACCTTAAAAAATCCTGCTTACTAACAAAATTTTGCTCTACAGGAAGGGATTGTTGAGGAGGGGAAGGGGCGACTACATTGGAGTAGGACCTAGGTTGCCCATAGGAAAAAGTGGGATGAGGAGCGGGGTTATGGATGTTCGGGAGAAGGGCAGAAATAGGAATAGGTTTTGAGGTAAGGGAAGGGAAATGGGACAAGGAGTTGGGAGGAGGAGAAGGATGAGGAGGGGGAAGGTTGAAAGGATGAAATGTTCGGGGGATTGGTTGGGGATTGGAGGCTAACCTATATCCATAACTAGGAGACCCAGATTTTGCTGGTCTCGGTTTCCTCTGAGTACCTCTGACATGGACCTGTTTACACTCCACATAGAAACATGTCCCACTACTCATTGACCTACGACAAATGTACGGATGGAAGAAGGGGCACTCGACCTTTGAGCACCCTTTCTTGTTGTATTTCAGGAGCCCAAACTTCAACAATTTTTGACACCACTGTGGGTGTTCAAAAGAACTACAACCTTTTCTATCAGGACTACAAGGCTGCCTTTTGTGGTCGAGACAAACTTCCTTACATGCTAGAGCTTCCTGAACAATTGTTGGTTGAGCTACTTCAACCAACTCGACCTCAGTTGCCTCCGTTTCAGTGGAGTTGTCTACAATTGGGCTCGCTTTTGAGTCAACGAGCTTTCTGGTCTGACTAATACAAGCAACCAGAGCCTCAACTATGAAAGCCATCTTTACAACAGAGGGGTCCTTCCCTTCTAAGGCTAATTGCAGACATTTCTTAGCCTCATCGCTAACCTGACTCAAGATGGGAAGGAAAAACTAACAACCTGGACTAAGAATGGAGGACTTAATTCAACAACCAACAATAACATAGACCTTGAGAAATTCATTATGAGAACCCCCCTCTCCCCGTGCGTGGTGAAATCAAAAACAAACAAGACTTGCGCTTTAATTCCAAATCGGTGAGTTTAAATAGAGGTTGGCTGAAGTAAAAAATATTTTTTTGAATATTTTGAATAAAATATCCCTTTTGATATAACTCTAATTTTGCCTCTCAAAACAGCCATAGCCGTTTAAAGAAGGACACCACTCTCAATCCGTTCCAAAATAAGCAAATGACAGATCGACGCAAGTTCACCGCCGACTTAGCTAGGTGCGGCAAGAACGCCAAGGAGATCATGGAGGTCACAAAGACCACCTACGGAAAGCCCCTGAGCAGGGCCATGGTCTATGACGTGCTGAAAAGACGAAGGAGGGCAAAAACGCGGAAGATCAGCGAAAGTTCAATGCCAAGAAAACGCAGAGGACCGTGGACAACATTGACGCCGTCAAGGCCCTCATTTGTGATGACAGGCGCATCAGCATCGTTGACATCGCCCTAAAGGTCGACCTCAGTTAGGGCACCATCTCCAATATCATCCACAAGAACCTCAACTACTCCAGTAAGTCCGCCAGGTGGGTCCCAAAACTGCTCTCCCCCGAGCAGAAAGAAGAGCGAGTCCGGTGCTGCAACCATCTCATCAAGGGAGTGTTTAATGGCGGCAAGGCCTACCTGGACAGCATCGGCACAATGGACGAGACACCCGTGAGCTTCAGCACCCCAGAGACGAAAATTCAGTCCATGCAGTGGCTGCCAAAGGGGTCCACAGCCCCGACGAAGGCCAAGGTAGCCGCCTCGAGGCGCCATCAGATGGTGGTCTCATTTTTCGACTCGTCCGGCCTGATATACCAGCACTACATGCCCTTGAAGACCACGATGATGTTGGCGTACTTCATTGAGATCCTCAAAAAGTAAAGTTTCTGCACGTGATGCACCGCAAGAGGCCGAACCACAACTGGAAACTCCACATGGACAATGCACCCGCTCATGCTGCAAAAGCCACAAAGGAGTTCCTCGCTGCCAAGTCTATCGAGACCATCCCACACCCGCCCTACTCCCCCAACTTGGCGCCGGTGGTCTTCTTTTTCTTTCCCAAGGCCAAAACTTCCCTTGCAGGCACTTCCATCAACGGCACTAGTCATAGGCGTAGGAGGCAGGGGGGCAGGGGGGGCAACTGCCCCCCCTGGCCTCCGGAGACTGCTAAAATTCGGGTAAATGAGTTGAGATATTCGGGCATTCGGGGAGGGGAAAAATGATATTAAATAACAAGATTAATAGTAAAAATACTGAAGAACCAGACAATAATTAATTGCAAATAAATTGTGATTATTATAGAGAGAAATTCATCATGATGAATTGATCGTCAAAATGTATGTTCATTGGACATTATGTCGGGGTAGGCTATGTATGGTGATTGTGGATGAAGCGCGTGAACAATAGTAAACATCGCCTAAGCGTATACATGTATCAATGACATTCAATAGCTTAAAATGGCGAAAGGGAAGGGACAAAATGTACTTGTGACTTATCAGCAAAGCTATCAAATGTTTGTGAAATTCGGGCAAATTTGGTGTTGGCCCCCCCAAATAAACCACACCTCCTACGCCTATGGCACTAAGTCCGGAACGACTGGGAACGGGTTTGCCGCACAATCTCCAAGGACGATTTCGCCACGACCTTCAAAAAGTGGATCGACCGCCGTGAGAAGTGCGTTAGGCTCAAGGGAGATTATGTGGAAAAATAACATTAATAAGCTTTAACTCTAAATTTTTTGTAGTAAAAATTATTAGCACAGTCTTCTTTGATTTTGATTTCACCTCGTACTGATTGGTGACTTCAATTATCCGGCAGTTGACTGGCATACGCTCAATGGTCATCGGTAAACTCTATCGAAAGCTGCCAGGCAGCATTCCTGGAGCAATTGGTAGACTTCCCAGCCCACTCTGCCGGAAACATTCTAGATCTTGCTCTGACGAACGTACTGGAAAAAATTATAACAATCAAGGGAGGCATACCGTTAGGTAATAGTGACTTCATTTGTCTAAATCTAAACCTTGACTTTGGCAAACAAACCAAAAACTATTGTCAAAAAGTGTTCGATTGCAATAAGGCCGATTGGAATAAAATTCAAAGAAATCTTGAAACTATCTAGTGGAATGAGAGCAAGGACAAACACGTTGAAGATCAATGGTGATTGATTTCAATTGGAATTGAAAAGGCGTTTGAACATATCCCCAAAAGACAGAGAAGCACCCCAAAAGATCCGCAGTGGATGACCACGTCTCTGAAACGGTTACTGAGACAGAAAAACGCCTGTACACTGTACAGGCGTTTTTACAGATCCATGAAAGCCCTCCCACTGGAAATGAAAGTGAAATACAAGCAACTCCAAGCCAAAGTGAAAAAAACTGACGTCAAAAAAACAAGTACGAAACCAAACTTACAAACAGTTCTAAGGAAAACAACCAGAAATTTTACAAGTACATTGTTATGAATAGTCAGAACAGATCCATTGGGCCTCTAGAAAATGTAGACGGGAATGCCGAACCAAACGATCTCGAGCAAGAAAACCTCCTAAATGACTACTTCGCCTCGGTTTTTGGGCCCACTCCAGAGAAAATATCGCAAGATTTTCTCCTTGAGAATGATAGAAAGCCTACGTCCAATTTCCAAACAACCCCCAAAACATGTTGAAGAAGCAATTTTTGGTATGGATCCCAATTACTCCCCTGGCCCCAAAAAAGCCTAAAACAGGCGGAAGTCCCAATGTCTTGGAAACAAGCCAACTTGAAAAGTGCTTGAGATTATCATCAAGGACCGAATTCATGCATTTTTAGAAGAAGAACTAATAATTCCCGAACAATAACACGGCTTTATGCCTAGGAGGAGTTGTGCATCAAACTTGATTGTGTTCATGAAACAAGCCACCCGACCAATGAACAAAAGGTTTCCCGTTGATGTAGTGTATTTCGACATTGAAAAGGCGTTCGATCTGGTGCCACACAGCCTCCTTATCCCAAAACTAATCAAATTCAGGGTTCAGAATCACTTATGTCAGTGGATCTCAAACTGGTTGAGTGGTCGAACCCAGCGAGTGGTCATAAACGGACAAGCCTCAGAATGGAAATCTGTTCCCAGTGGTGTGGTTCAAGGGAGTGTTATAGGCCCTTTGCTTTTTTAAATATATGTTAGTGACCTCCCAAAGCGCATTGAACTTCCTACGTTCATCAACATGCAGACGACACAAGGATCGGGAGGGCAATCAGATACACAGAAAACGATATTGATAAACTCCAAAATGACATTCATGAGATGAGGGCGGACGAGAATGGCATGATATTCAACCCCAAAAAATGCAGGACCATTCATCTTGGATCAAAAAATGAAAAGCATGCATACACCATCAATTCGGAGCCCATTCTGCAAGTGAAAGCCCATAAGGATCTAGGCGTGATTATCATCGATGATCTAAACCCCTCCCAACATATTGGGACAATAGCAAAGACAAACTCTATTTAAGGTCAAATTAAAAGATCGTTTTTGGTAAAGTCGCCAAGAGTAATCGTCGACGTTTACAAGACGTTTGTCCGGCCTCACTTGGAATTTGCCGTCCAAGTTTGGAACCTGTGGTTACAAAAGGACATCCACGTGCTAGAAAACGTCCGAAAGAGAGCAATTCGGATCATTCGAGGAATCTCCGGAAGCTACGAAGAAAAGCTTGCCCATGTTGGATTGACAGCGTTGGAGGAACGCCGAATGAGAGGCAATGCTATCCTTATCTTCAAGATCATGACGGAAAGGGACCATTTGAAGCCTAATCATTTTTTTACTGAAACACCTCGAGTAAGCCTCGATATACGGAAATATTTCTTCTCAAGCCTCTGTGGAACGGTCTACCAAATAAAACTAGAAACTGTCAAAGCCTTAACGAATTTAAGAATTGGTTTGACTCCAACTACGGTGTATGAAAAATACCCTCGCACATCCCACATTAACACGAGCTCCATACCAAATATGACCGCTTTAGCCTTCCATATAACCACAAGTTGTTTCCTGAAGATAAAATAAACTTTATATCACTTTATACTTTTAATCACTTCTGGTAACACTACACGGTGGTTAAAATTTCTGTTTAAGTGTTTACTCAAATGCCAAGGCTTCCAATTACGATTTTTGATGTCACAGTGTCATAATTAGGGACGGGCAGAAAGTGCAAATAATCTTACCCTTTTAGTTACCAAAAGTTGCAAAAAAATGTGCCCAAAGTGCAAAAAAAAGTGCACAAAAATGTTGAAAGTGCAGAATAAATGTCGAAAAAGAGCAAATAAATGTCGAAAAAACCGCAAATAAATGTAAAAAAAGAGCAAATAAATGTCAAAAAAGTGCAAATAAATGTCAAAAAAAAGCAAATACATTGCATTTGGAATTAAAACGTCATTCATGGAGTACCCACGGCTCCTAATTGAGCGGGAGAAGTCATTTACAAGTTCTAAAGACATTTGAGACTAGTTTGAGGTGAAGAGACAATGCTGCACAAGTAATAGAGTTCTATTAATTAGGTCACTAGCAAAAAGGATGTAAAGTCATGAAAAATACTCGAGTCAACAATCTTCTGAATTTTTCATTCCTAAGGTGGTCTCGTGGATATATGAACCTCAAATATTGTCGAAATTTATTTAGCAATTGTTTTATATGGCTTTACATCACTCCGTTTTCGTCCTTCAAGTTGTTCAAAAATAGACATTGAAAATTGAACAGAAAAATACCCATGTGTGCCTAACAATTGCATCAAAGAAAATAGTCATAAATGTGTTTTAAGCATGTTTTTAGTGACATAACTTCAATATTTGGCCCATGGCCTAATTACCAGAACTCAATTTCAAATGTGGCATTCATTGTCTCATCACATCAAAACTGTTCTCAATTACTTTTGGAACTTAAAAGTAATATCTCCAAGTCAATTAAACAATGTGTCCTGCTACATTGATGTATCCTTAGCTTGATGATTTTAAGTTTATAACGGCCTTTTTTAGAAATAGCGATCTTTGAAGGCAGCAAACCTAATTCTGCAATCTATATTGTTTGTAGATCCTTCTATTACCATAATATGAGTTTCTTTAGGTTTGCTATTTGTTGGTTGCATGCAATGAGATTCTTTTGTCTAATCTTTAGTTTAGTAAACAGGATGTTATAGTTAAAGCCAAGATGGTGAATAAAGTGTGAGGTTTGCATCTGAAATGCACATATTTCTTCAAGGTGCTAAGAATGGTTGATTGCAAATGCAAGCTTTTTCGACTAGTTCAAAATTTGATCTTGAAACTAAAAAATCTTTCAAACAATTTGTCAATTTTGGCTAAAAACGTAGATAAAAAGTGCAAATAAAGGTGAAAAGTGCAGAAAAATGGGTTTATGTTACCAAAAATCTTTTTACACTATTTGCCCGTCCCTAGTCATAATAAAGATATCTTGTGAATACGTACATATTAAAAGTAACTCAAATAACTATATTAGTTCACTTAAAACCATTAAAACCAATATATTTTCCCAAACCATATTAATAGATATTGAGAGGGTCTTTAGTTAGGAATTGTTGCAAAATTTGATCAATATCTTTTGAGCAGATTAAGAACTATCCTTACTTGAAGACTTTAAAATGCATCGAATTATGCCATGAAATGGAAGCCAGAGTGGCCACGCGTACTAGCGCGTTCTTAAAAGTGCCGAGTGTAAGTGCTTCCCCAGATGGCGTAGGTTCGAATCCTGTTGGGGGTCGGATTGAAGCTGTCGGGAGAAATCCTTCAGAGTGGCCGCGCGTACTAATGCGTTCTTATAAGAGCCGAGTGTAAGTGCTTCCCCAGATTACCAAAACTGCAAGTAACCAAAAATAAAGTGAGATTACTCAGTTAGGACGTCAAAAGACTGAGTATTTTGAGCTATTTTGACAAAACCTTCGAACCTTGCAAAATTTCATTTTGTTTGACGACATTGGAAAGCTAAATGTAATCTTTGCGACTTTCTTTTTGATATAACTGCAGCGTTTTTCGGCTTTTTGGGCTCAATGACTGAACATTCAAACCCAAATAACTCAGGTGTTGATGAATATATTTTTAAGCAATTTGAATTTGAAGGTGCGTAGAGGAAGACAAATCTTTTTTGAATTGCCCCTTTGTCGACTCTCCTGGACGCAGAAATTGACTCACTATTATTTCCCAAAGGTATGGAACAACTTCTTTAACAAAACGAACGAAGTCATAGACTCAAGACTAACCACTAAAGAGTGGATCTCGCAATTGACAGACGAAATCACACGCTCATAGTCAACCTTGTGTCAAAACAAAAATTGCTTTTCTTGTCGTGGTTGACCGTGTAGATATTCTTTGTTGCCTTATTATGGGAAGGGGTTCATTAGACTCATAAGGCAACTTATTTCATGCGCCTGTAGCAGGAACTACCCTGTTTGATTTTGTGTCCAAGGTCCTCTCTAAAACAAGCCTCTGGCTTAAGAGGAACCTGGGGTGGCAAATAATCATTAACTGAATATCAATGAATCTTGCCAATATTCCACCCAAAACCCCGAAATATATCATATCAAATCAATTCAACAGGTAATAAAATGGTCTCTAAATTTTGGGTAAATAGGTCTCTAAAATGGGGTAAATAGTTTGTCAAAATTTTTATTGTTAATAGGTTTTTAGGTATTTAACCCTGGACCTAACCTTTCAGATCCAAAAAATGCCAAGATGTCTTTGGGTATTTGTGAGATGGTCAGTCACGGTGATCTCAGCAAAAACACTGATGATTCAATACGGGTCAATATGGCATCAAAATGGCTTTGAAGCCTCGGGACAGAGTTGGGTCAATAACTTGAAAAATGTAATTAATTACAATTACAATCACTTCATGGCGATAGCTATAATCAATTTGAGGAAGTAATATTTTGACAAGTAATTGATAATTTGTAATTGAAAATTCCTCAATTACATGGTCAAAAATGTAATTAATTACAATCACTTCATGGCGATAGCTATGATCAATTTGAGGA
>CM021320.1:6626310-6681037 GCA_010645155.1 Tigriopus japonicus | reverse complement strand
TTTGTCCAATCCTGCCTTAAATGCTGTTAGAGGATCAGCTCCTACATATTGCCGACGAAGGCAAATAGGCAACAAATTGAACAATGAAGGAGCCCGATAAAGAAGAGAGGAGGACTTCATTGTTCGAATTAGCCTTGATTCCATAGGATTTGGAGGTGCTCTCAGAGCGCACGTAAAACCTCTACGATCGCTACAACTGATCTCAAATCCTGGGTTAGGACAGAGCCCATGAATGCTCTTGAAAACATACAGTATCAGATACCTTTCATACCTTCTCTGAGTACTGTACAACCCTAACTTCTGGAGCCTCTCCCAATATGAGAGCTCTCTCATTCCTGTGATGTTCCTAGTAAAACATCTTTGGACCTGCTCGACCTTTTGCAAACCTGCTGAACTCATTGGAGCCCAAATGGGTGAGGCATATTCAAGATGCGGCTGGACAATCGACTTGTACAGAGTTAGCATCGTAATACTATCTCTGGACTTGGAAAGTGCGATAGATCCAGCCGCACGTTTGAAATGCCTTCCCCACTTTCAACTGGATATGCTCATCAAACTTTCCATCATCTTGGATGACAACTCCTAAATCCCTCATGGATGAGACCTGCTCAATATCACAAACTCAATTGTCTTTGAGTGGAACATCTAGTTTGGACGTCTTATTTGGACGTCCCATACGTCATTGTGCGGAATTTCATCCCGTTCTATGCCATATTACTCCGACCAACCCAAGAGTAGACTTTCTCCAAGTCCTCAACTAAACATTTGGAGTCCTGACCGTTCCTTCCACAAACTAATTTTGTATCATCAGCATATGAAGAAATACTGGCTTTTAAATATAAAAGTTTTAAATGCTATAATTTTAAATACTAAACTTCTGGAGAGGAGCAATGAAGAGAATAAGCAGGAGCGGACGTAAGATTGAACCTTGTGGAACACCTGACTTGACATCATACATGCCACTAAATGATCCTTCAACCTTGACTATTTGCTTCCTCTCACTCATGAAACTATCAATCCAATTCAGGACCTTTCCTTGGATCCCAAACTCTTTGAGTTGATCGAGCAAAAGACCATGATCTACCTTATCGAAGGCCTTGGCAAAGTCAAGATAGACTACATCAACTGACTCGTGACTTTCAAGCCCCTCAATGGTCTGCTCGATGTGGTCAACTAATTGGGTGACTGTACTAAAATGGCCTCGAAACCCATGCTGCCCTGGGGGAATGATATCATGACTCATGAGCTTCCAAATACTCAACAAGCTTGGACTTCATGATTAAGTACTAAGTACTTCCATACATATTAAGTACTGAAGAAATGATCAAGTACTTCCTTGATCATTTGTAATTGAAAATTCGTCAATTACATGGTCAAAAATGTAATTAATTACAATTACTTGGCCCAAAATGTAATAAATAACAAAATGTAATTGAATTGGAAAATGAAATTACATTTTTGTAATTACAATTACTCCCCATCCGTGCCTCAGGATTAACGGCAATGTCGACAACCCACGTGATGAGGTTCTACACAGAATTCAAATTCGTCCGATGCATGGTTTGCAAAGGCCAAAGCCATCCACAAAAAAATAGATTTCAAATCACTAACACACAGATTCAGGCACTTAAATATAAAAGACAAAGGATGTAAGTATTGGTTTGAAAAGAGCTGTTTGTGCCAATTAAGAATTAAAACAGCCTTGTTGTTTGTTTCCGTTCAAAAACATCGTAATTTACACTTTCCGAAAGGCTTGAATTCAGCGAAGTTATCACGAACGCATGACAACGGCTCAAAAGAGTACACAGATACACGTATATTTCCAAAACACTTAATGATGAGAAATAAAACAATACGGCAGAATATTAGGGATGTCGATGTCAGATGAATTGTTTTTTAAATATGTTGGGTAGAAAAAAAATGTACTTGGTACGAATTCAACCACAACAAAAACGCGGAAACTTGGTAAATCCACTTTTTAAAATGTAGTTAAGGTAACTCAAGTGAGCTTGGCTCCATGAAAGACATCAATGAACCCCTAAGATTGAGGAGAGCTTGTGATTTGCAACCGGAAAGGCTCTCAAAGTTGTGATTGTTGTCTCAAACACACATTGTTCGTTTATTTTATGTCGATTCAAACAAGGCTTGAATGCCTTATGTGTTTTGTAAGAAGCCAAAAATGGTTTAAACCAGGGGTCGGCAAACACTTTTGGGTCAAGGCCCACGAGATTTGATTCGTGTTGTCAGGAGCCCATCAAACAGGCATTGGTAGGTTCAGGGGTCCACAAATTAGCGATCAAAGAGCTTTGGGCCTACGAGTACAGTACTATGGATGGCGCTCGGGCCCACTATTTTGGATCTCCATAGCCCCTGGGCCCACCAACGACCACATCTGGGCCCACATTTGGGCCGCGGCCCACCGGTTGCCGACCCCTGGTTTAAACTGATCGCTCAAAAAATTATAACCTTCAACCATGATTGATAATCTTGAAAGCTATCCTCTAAAGTGCCGTTTTTTTTTGTTTCAAGGCTGCGGTTAAAGGTATTCACGTGAGAGGAAAATAAGTCTTTTCATAAGTCTTTGATGTATATGTGCGTGTATGTGTGCACGTCGCAATACCTGACAGGAGGCTGTTGGGGGGCTACTCATGCTTGATTAGATCAGTTGAACTGGAGAGTGCCTGGTCAATTTTGGCCTCGACGAATGACGAGAGGGCAGTTTCTTGCTTTACGGTTAAGGTGGAATCTAATTCCAATACCAGATTTTCTGACAACTTGAGCATATCTTGAATTGTCACATCTAGACTGGCAGTGTCTAGCGGGTTGGAATCATCATTCATGATAAGGGGCAGTGTTTGGGTGACCGTTTTGTTGGGAGGATTTACCGTGTTAAACAAATTGTTCGACACGACAGTCTTATGAGAAGGATGAGAAGCAGTCCGACTTTTGGTTTTCACATGGGTCATCGACGCCTCCATGCGGCCGGAATGAGCCTGTTGGTCATCAATGAGGCCAGGGTTCAGGAATGGACATTTCTTCTTATGCAATACATATTTATCGGTTCTCAAGGTTTCAAAACGACAATCCGGGGCCGGACAATGTTGCTTCTTGGCTTGCTCGTCATGTTGACGGGCATGGCGCCGCATATTCTTGACCAGACTGAAGGATTTCCCACAAACCTCACATTGGTGGAGTTTCTCCTTGGAATGGGTCAGCTTGTGTTGATCGAAGTTGTATTTTCGGGTAGTTTCGAACGTGCATCCATCTAAATCGCACTTCAAAGTCATGCCGTTGTGAAGGCGCTGATGGCTTTTGAATATCGAAGTGTGAGCAGTGGAAAAACCACAAATCGAGCAAGAATGTCGCTTGGCTGTGGAATGGGTTACCATATGGGCCGAAAGTGCCTGTTTCCACTTGAATCTGAAGAAAAGAGAATAGTGAGCTATATGAAATCAAAGATTTTGAAGCAAATAAAAATGATAACTCCCAGGAAAGGGATAATCTAAAAAATAATCTTTGTCAGGAGAAAGAGGGATCATTCACAGCAAAAGTAACACGTCTCAAGTATTTCCTTACCCTTTAGTGCAAATATTGCAGATGAATGGGGTCTCATTTGAATGTTTTGGCAAATGTTGAATGAGAGCACTACGCGTTGGAAATCGGGAATCGCATTGAAGGCAAAAGTACGGCTTTTTGGTAACTTTCATGTGATTTTGTAGATGACTGTCCATGGCAGCCGAAGTCGTGGCGGCATAATGACAAATGGAACAAATCGATTCACCATGACGAACTTCCACCAAATGCTCAAGCAGCGATTGCACCCGAGTGAACAGAAGCCCACAGGATTTGCACGAGAACTTGCGAGTGCAATTCATTTGACGATGTATGAGGAATTCTTCCTTCGAGATGAACAAGAGGTCACATTTATGACAAAAAGACACGTCCATTTTCACGTCATTGACCTTGCTTAGCTTGCCGTCATCTAGCGAAGGTACGCCCACCCCCAGATCCAATTCCTCGGGGTTTAGCGCCTTCTCTACGTCCCCGTAGACCTGGCTCGAATGGTCGATTTTTCGGGTTCCTGGCGTTATCATCTCAGATCCGCCAAGATCTTTCCAATCTAGGAGGCCCAAGTGAGAGTTAGGCATCGAGGTTGCAGTGAAAAATGTGGCTGAAGGGGTAGGATCGGCCACGCCCGGTAACTCTAATGCGGACCTGTGGGGCTGTTGTGATGCGGGTTCTAATGACGGGTGGATCGAACCGTTCGACACCGGGAGAGAAGGTGACGGATGATGGGTCCGCCCATTTTGAGACGATTTCGAAGGTGGTTTCTGAGGATGAAGTTCGAGCTTGTGATGCAGAGCGGCAATAATCTCATCGTTTAATCGGTCGCCTTTGACGCCCGTGTAGAGGAATGAAATGATATCTTGAAACAAATGTTCCGTGCCCACAAAGAGATCATCCACTTCCAGTTGAATGAGCTTGATGCCGTGAATGCCCGGCTTGATTTCATTTCGATCGATCATATGGAGCAGAATTTTGTCAAAGAAACCCGAAGCCGCCCCCAAAACGGCACTGTGAGCGTAACTAGCCTCGGAGCCGCATTTGAGAACCACATCACAAAACGAGGATTTGAGGAGGCGTTGCTCATCCAACATTTGACACAAGTTGAAGGCGGCCAAGGCCTTGGAACAATGACTACCCGATCCCATGCTGTCCGGGCCACACCCAGGGATTTGACTCCTCCGCCTCTTCCTCATCCAACACCTCCTCCACCACCACCACCACCACCACCGACGGGTGGGGCTTAGTTCATCATGGGCGGGCTGGGAGCGAATGGCTTCGAATCTCGGTCTCAGATGGGTCAAGCGGAATCTCCCGCCATCAATATGTACGTGGTCGTGACTCGTTCTTGATCTACGTAGTGGTCAGTCGTTCTTAAACTGTCTGAAAGATGGATGAGAGTTCGGACGGGCCCGGGGTAGGCCTTAGGTTATTGGGGACTGACTATGGGAGAGGCCTTGAATCGTGCCGAGAATCAGCCCAAGCGGGCCAAGAGACATACGTGATGGTGACAAGCTTCGACCGAGTCTCAACCTCGAAAATCACTTCCATCTCGCTCATCACCTTAATCATTCCCGTACGATGATTTGTGTTCCTCCATTTCCACTTGGATTTTCGTACTGTCCCACAACACTATTCGGGCCTGTCATGCCAAAAGCGTTCAAGATGATGGTTCATGCGGTTTGGTCTGGGAAATCTGTCTGCACTGATTCCGGAACACATCGATGGCAAGTAAATAAAAGCGTTGAAAAATGCAAGGAAGGCCTCATCCACGAACGATTAACCAACACTTCCAAAACTACAGCATGCATCGGAGGAAATGCTCCTATGTACATAGACAAACACAACACACGCTCGCTCGCTCGCTCGCTCGCTCTCAGGTCGCAACGAGCCGTACTTAATGGATGTGAAAGAAAGAAAGAAAGAAAGAAAGAAAGAAAGAGGGCCTCGATGTAGGCCGTCCTAGTCTTTTCAGAGTGATGAATAGATCTGCTCAAGTTTTCGGGGATTCAGTGCTTTAGTATTCGTATGTTTAGGCTCTGGCCTGCCCGCCTGCCTCTCCCTCAAGGCAGTTGGGTAGTTGGTAGGCCTTCTTGCATCATCATCGTCATCATCAAAATTTCTTTGCAGGCTATCCTGCTTTCGGGTAGCAACATTAGGCCGGCAGCTCCTGCACACCGAAGACCAAAAAATATAGAGGGTGGGACATGAGTTCTTTCTCTTTGCTTTTCATAGTCCGAACAGGACCTCTTGAAAATAAAACAATATTTTAATTTGAGCTCATGGTGGGCTCAATTTGGGCTCTATGGCAAGTGAGTGCGAAAATATTCTGCATATCCGTAATCATGCCCTATCTTTTTGAGTCTATAATGTGAGCCTTTTTCTTGGGCAAATGGGTGAATTGTACTGATTGCATTCAATTTGCAATCTTTTAGGACTGCCATCAGTGCCATTGGTCAATAGCGTGAAAAATTATCTTCATGGCAACCCTGGTCTGAAGTTCAAGCTCGCCACACAGTCTCCAAAAACAGTGGTCACAGATCATATATTGACTAGATGTCGCATTGGCCCGTTCCGTCGGCGAGAGAAAAGTGACACCCTTAGATCAATTATAATCATATAAACAGGGCCACCAAATTTTGGTAAAAAAAAAAATTGCCAAAAAATGTATTTTTTTTGGTAGTTTTTCTTGGAAATAATGTAATGAAATCGGATTTTTTGGTAGTTTTTTTGGTTGTTTGGTAAGTTTGTTTTTAAAGCCTTTTCTCATTGTTTACATAAAACCAGTGTGTTACAATCAGGGCCACCAAATTTATGCAAAATATTTTGCCGAAACGTATTATATTTGATGTTTTTTTGAGAAATGACGTAACAAAATTGGATTTTTTTGGTATTATTAAAAATAATTTTCTCACTATATCGCCTAAAAACTGCCCTTTTATGTACTTGCATCATCTAAATTTTATTTCTTGGGTAGGAAAAGATGCTAAAATGACCATATTTTCTCACAATTGTTGCAAATATAACACCTACTATTCTTATTTTAATTTTTGACATCCTTTTTGTTGATCACTCTCAACGGAAGAAGCATTTTTCTACATTCTTTCGAAATTTTCCCAATTTTTGTATTTTTCGACAAAAAATGCACATTGTTTGTGACTACAATGTAAAATACCATTCATAA
This sequence comes from Tigriopus japonicus, assembly GCA_010645155.1. Classification (NCBI taxonomy): domain Eukaryota; kingdom Metazoa; phylum Arthropoda; class Copepoda; order Harpacticoida; family Harpacticidae; genus Tigriopus; species Tigriopus japonicus. The sequence goes on along the minus strand of CM021320.1, from coordinate 6,674,289 downwards.
CAACCCAGCGGGCCTGTGGATTAACTAAAAATAAAAAACGCTGTCTTTTTGCTTCTTTATCTTGACTTTGACGTGAAATCAAACAATTTTCCATATCATATCCATCAAAACAGGCAATTTTTGCACATTTATTTAATTTTTTCCTCATTTATGTAATTTTGGACAAATATCGCAGATTTTGGTAATTACATCGTAAAATGTAATTTACATGTATCTGGTGGCCCTGCATATAAAACATTTTTTAATTTCCCCTGAAGCCAGGGTGGCCAAATCAAGCACTCTTATTTTGTCTTAAATATGTACCGATAGTTAAACCTTAAATGCGATTTAATCATATTATGCTCTGTCACTATTTGAACACTATGGTAGGTTTTGAAGGTTTAGAAGGTTTTAGAATGGTAGGTTTCTAAAATGTTAAAATATCTTAAATGCATTTTTTTCGAAATTTAAATACTAGGGCCTAAGTTCTGTTTTTCAAATCCAATTACAACACAGTCTTACAAAATTCATTTGAAGTAAAAAATACGTGTTATTTTCAAGTCAAGTTTGTTTACTCAAATATAAAATGAAATTAAACGCTGACTTTCTTAACTTTTACAATTGCAATATGTTTGATGTATGAATTACAACTTAACATTACGTTACAAAGTCTGATTTGAAGATGCTTGGTTGCTATGAACTGAATTAGTTTAAAATGAATTACTATAAAACCAAATAAACAAAATTTGAAATCTAATCCCAAAAAAGTCATTATCATTTTCTTTTTAATATTTCATGAGTATTAATAATACTTTACAAAAAATTCAAAAATTACTTCCTGATTACGGCAGTTAGAGACGGCAGCAGGTCTGTAAAATGATACGATAATCACTCCCATAGATTGCGAAATAGATTACCAAAGCTTTTGAGAACAACACTGCTCTTAGTACATCTAAGACTTAAGTCAGAGGAATTTTTGAATATTTATTTTGAAGCGCATTAAAGAAACATGATAATGTTTTTACCCGTGATCTATTTAACCGCATTCAAATAAATGTTATGCATTGCATTACCATCTCAAAAGTGGTCTCAAAAGTTTTTGGAATCTAAAGATGACTTCTTGAGCTCAAAAATACACCGTGCAATACTAAGACACCTACAAAGAACTAAAGGAATCAGTATGAGAAAAGAAAGAAAATGTATTCGTGTCTTGCATGGTTTAGTTTACAATTCATTTTTTTGAATTCGTTCTAACGCAATGTGTCAAAAATCCTAATAGAGATGAGATGAGCATAAGCTAGGACCGTTTTGGACATGATGTTAGCTATGTTCAGATTCCGTGATGAGCAGTCCTTGGCTTGGTGCGTGTAGCACGTATGGCAGTCTGTGGTGTCGGTTCAACAACCTAAATTTCCTTTCCATTTTCCTCCTTCCACAAAATCAGTGCTGCCAGTGTATTCACATGGCCATTGCCAAACACAAATTGAAAAAAGTGCTTCTAATTGGGAAATTGAAAACTTGAAATTTTATATTTTCAAAACTTACATGCTGCCATAGTCTACCACTTTTGATCCAACGCTTTCCCGGTTTGTTATGCACAACTTTCACCTTCTTGAATTTCTAAGGCTTATTTTTTCCACGTGATGCGCTTTTCTGCCCCGAGGGTATCTTTATTGCCTTTTCTTCTACTACAATCGGACATCTCCCAATCCAATAGTAGCTTAGCTCTTTCAATACGTTCGCGTTCGCTTTCGCGAAAAATGACAATGAAAGCTACCCTCTGGCAGCGCTGTGCCATTTTTTTGCAAAGAGATAGATCTCTTGAGTAAAGTGATGACGATAGAAGCAAGAGGCTTTGGAAGGCAAAAACCAAGAAGTATTGGAATGGAGGGTATAGACCAGTATTATGACTTCCACTATCCAGCCATAGCCCCTTTTCAGATTTTTTTTACCACAATAGGGAGAGTTCATTTATTGTCAGTTAATAAGTTTGAATAGACTTAACTTTTTACACCGTGATTACAAAAAGCCGAAAATTGAAAAATGTAGCCAAGGATGTCGCCAGAGATTCTAAATGGTCATGATGTGGTTTACCTAATCTCAGTTGCAGAAGAAGGTAGTTGGATCCTATTGGAAAGATGCTACGGAAAATCGTAATTCTCATCGCTAGCCTTTCACTCACGGTTCTTAAGTGCTACTTGCAAATACAAATCATTTGTTGCAATATCTTCTACAAAGAAATCATCCAATTTATGAGGGCAAAGTGTAATCAAATAAAAAGGGAATGTTAGTTATGAAAATGGATTGCATGAAATTAGCTCACGATCAGTGACAATGGTGTTACCACAAATGTACTCCTGGTTTAGATTTCGAATTAAAGTTTTGGCGAAATCTAACTCGGAAAAATTCACAAACGATGCCTTCAACCTCTAAGTTAACATGATATCAATTTTAAAGGATGTAAATAATATAAATACTAAAAACAAGATAAAAATTGACAATGTAGAGAAGACACAAGAATGTGAACAAGACGATGGATAACAACAATGGGTGATGATAATAATAATAATATAAATGATCAATGTGATGGCGAGAAGAAAATGCAACTTTTTGGGCCTCATAAGGTTCAAGCCACATATATATCTGAGGTGCAATCTCCGCCAGGATAGCGAACTTCATGGGCCAGAACGGGACCATAAGGTTCATCGCCAAAGTCAATCAGGAAATCCGGATTCAAGCGTAACCCACCTTGGTCCGTGTCAACGTCCACTTGATAAAACATTCCGCCTTTCCTATTCATATTACAAACGCAAACAAGAAAAACCCACTTAGTACCAGACAATATGTTGTATAGGGACTATGTCTTTTGAATGCTTACTCGACCATCTCCGGATAGAACTGCTTGTCCCAGGCGCTCAATAAAGACGTAGTTACGTACAGGCGCTTACCATCCAGGCTCAATTGCAACATTTGAGGCCCACCTCGACAAGTTTTGCCCTTGATTATCGCAGATTCCGGTTGATCCTAAGAGGAAGCAAGCCACGTAAATAAAAATGAAAACAAGTTTGGCCTTGGAGAAACACCGAAATGATTGTACATTACGCACTTTTGCAACAGAGGTGGAATTTTTGTTTAGTGGCAGTCATAGCAATCAAATTTCAAAGAAGTCATTCAAGCAAAGCTCGAATCGATATCTTAATATCTTAAGATCACGCCAAATAAAAAGTGTTTTAGTTTCAGACATTAACTAGTACAACATCTTACTTTGAGCTCCTCATCCTTAGTTACGATAACTTTTCCACCCTTCACGATTGACCCACCGAGAAAAAGTTGGCCCACCAGTTTGGGTTTCCGAGCGTCGGTAATATCATATTGCCGAACATCTCCGTGAATCCAATTGGAGAAGTACAAGAATTTGTCGTCCATTGAAACGATGATGTCGGTCATTATTCCTGGCATCTCTGGCAAAATCCAGTTTGAAACAGTTTTTGATGGCACATCAATTACCTTTTCCGCGTCCCACCTTCCATCGTTGGTTTTGAAGAACCTAAGATGCCTCAAATAGGTGTAATTTGTTTGATGGTGAGCTTTTCTTGTGCATTACCGAAACACGTTGGCAGTCAGGGCACATCCCACAAAACCTTGATCAGATTTGGGATCGTGCAAAAATCGAACTTCCAAAGGAAGGAAGCCATCGGAACCCAGATCGAGTTTCTGGATTAGCTTTTGCTCGGACCAATTGAAAATGTTTAGACATTGTCCATAGCCTCCATCTTGCACGTGAGTCGGATCAAATCCTTTCAAAAAAAGCTTGGGTGCTCCATATTCAGTGCTGATCATGACATTATGATACGGCTGATACCAAAAATCGTATCTGAAAACAATGGGTCAAGCACAAAGGTTGATCAAGTGTGCGTTTTAAATCATACGGTAAGCGGTAAAACAGGGCCATTGGCTGTGCTGAGTAGTTCGACCTAGAGCACGTTAATACCAGAGTACAGTCATAAAGTGCGCCATCTAGTGGATTTCATGCGGCAACAGCTCGCAGTTCCCATGATACCCATATTTTTGAAGAATGAAAGGGCCAATCATCAGTTTTGGACAAACTAAAGTACCAAAAATGTTGATAGTGGAACACTAAATACAGGGTGCGTCTAACGTTTTTCCACGTATTTGAAATGACATCACTTGTTAGCTGTTAGAACTAGAGACGCTCTAGTGAGAGACCGGCGAGGTTGGGACCGGCGTCAATGACGTCATTCAATTCGCATCATGTGATTGGCTGATCCCCTTTTGGGCGCCACTTTCAACATTTCCAAACAGACGGAACCCTCAACAAGCCCTCGCTCAATCCAGTGCCTCCACATCTTACTTTGAAGCAGTACGTTTGCGTCTTTCTAGAGCCCAACCTATTGTGCCGTAAAAAGGGTTGATGCTTCCAACTGGTATTTTTCTGTTCCAAAACCATTTTGAAAGTTTGCAATTTAAGACTCTGAACATTGGGCAAGGTCACTTGAAAAGGTTTCAGTAAAAATTCTATTTGACAATTTTTTACGTCCAAAGCATGGAGAGTCTGTTTATTTGGAAATGTTTTTAGTTCAAAAAATCGTTTACTTTTCTCCATGGTGCTTGAGTCAAAACCTTGCCCGTCTCTCACTAGAGCGTCTCTAGTTAGAACTATTGTGCTGAAATTTGTAATGAGTCTTCCTCTATCATTGTTTAATCATTGCAAGAATAAATGGGTTCCAAAGATGCTGAGACATTCCCGCAGGAATGGAAATTGCACAGCATACCAGTGGCAATCCGCCCTGGAGGATCAAATTCTGAAAATGGCGAGTTTCTGGACTTGGCAAAAAGAAGTGTAAAAAATGTAAAAAAGGCCCTAGAGGCCAGTGGTTATGACTACAAACCTGTGGGAAACAGGAAAGTCCAATCCCTTAGGAATGACGCTTTTAAAAGCCAAGAATTCATTGAACAAGTTTAGAAATTTGTCGAGAACCATCCTGACAAGTCCTTAAGGGCCATTAGCCAAGACTTGAGTGTGCCTGAGGCCACAATTGTGTCCTAATGCAGATATTGCTGAAAAGTGGCCTCAGACACACTCAAATCTTGGCTAATGGCCCTTAAGGACTTGTCAGGGTGATTCTTGACAAATTGTTAAACTTGTTCAATAAATTCTTGGCTTTTTCCGGCATCATTCCAACGGGATTGGACTTTGAGGCTCCTACAGCTATGTAGTCATGACCAATGTCTTCTAGCACCTTTTTCATATTTTTCACACTTCCTTCTGGCAAGTCCAGAAAATCGGCAATTCAGAATTTGATCTTCCAGCGTGAATTGCCACTGATATGGCGTGCCTTTTCCATTCCTGGGGGAATGTCACGGCATCTTTGAAAACCATTTTTTCTAACAATGATTAATCATGATCAATGTTTGAGGAAGACTCCCAACAAATTTCAGCTTAATAGCTCCAAGAGCTAGCAAGTGATGTCATTTGAAATGCGCGGCAAAAACGTTAGAAGCCCCCCCCTTAGAACTTAAGTGTTTTTTCTGATGAATTTTAACATAGATCGTGCTTGAATTACTTTTTCAGTGGTCAGTTTCCATGCCAATTTGAAAATAATTTTACCGATTATTTCAACCAAAAACAACCACAAGTCCATTAACAATCCTCAGTCAACATTTGAGGAACTCTAGTTCGTCCAAAACTGATGGTTGACCGTTGCAATCTTCAAAAATACGTGTATCATGGGAACTGCGAGCTGTTGCCTCATGAAATCCACTAGATGGAGAACATACTCTGTGTATTATCGTGCTCTAGTTCGACCTGGAGGGCTAACAGAGAAATGACACTCCGATATTATTCATGAGTCACCAAGCCTGGACTGTGTGTGAGATGGGATTTGACATAGAACACAATAAGTTACGTGATTCACAACCCAAACTTGTGTTTTTAGGAATTCAGTGGCAAAATTGCTCATTCAACTGCTTTGGTTAAACACAAGCCATGTATGATGAATCAACTCACTTGACACCCTTGTTGCTGGATCAATGAAGTGTGCTCAAAACAAATCTCCACTGACTGTACTGGAGTGACATTTCTCTGTTAGCCCTCCCCTCTAGTTCAACCTACAGTTCTGGATAGACAGAAATGTCACTCCAGTTAGGTCAGAGGAGATTTGTTTTGAGCTCATTTCAGCAGTCCAGCAACAAGGGTGCCAGGTGACTTGATTCTTTATGCATTGCTCTTGTTCGAGCATAGCAGTTGAGAGAGCAATTCTGCCACTGACTCCCTGAAATCGCAAATTCCAGTTTTGAATCGCCTAACTAGTTGTGCTCAATGCCCAATCCCAGTTCAACCTATTTTGGCGAATCATTGTTTTTTCCATCTAAGCGTCCGTTCAATGATTCTAGGCCCCTGGAAAGAACCATATTTTACATTGGGATACCTCTGATTACACCTGGTTTATAATATGCTCAGTTTATAAACTAGAAAATGTGACAACAAAAAATCACATTTTACTCAAAAGAAACATTCAAAAATATTTCATTCCTCTCTATGAAAAACATTTTGAGATATTGAAATGATTCTTTGAAACCCCCTGAATAAATAAACACCTTTAAATGATTGTTCGAGTCAGTGGTAAGTCCTATTTTTGCAATAGTACACGCCTCGTTCAAGTGCTTTAGTATCCACTTAACCTGAAAATTAATTTAGCGTATGAAAAATCGATCATATTTACGAACCTAGACTCTTAGCATCGACGGCAAAACAGAAATTTCTATTGGACGACAATTCGAAGACAAAAAAGAATAGAAAGGTCGGGGGGGGAGAATTGAAACTGGGATCTCTCTTGCTTTCAGAAACAACACTAACCACGAAACCACGTCTCCTCCCTATACTTCAAACAGCACAACATGTGCTTAAAAATTGCATAATATCGGTTCAGTTCGTAATTTTATTTATCATTCGGACATTATTCCCCTCCCGTGACAAAAAACGATTGGAAAAAGGATGTCTGAACTAAGTCTCAGAGCAGGGACTAAAGGCTAGTTCCAGACTGGAGGAGACTTCTTGAGTTTTGGATTGTTTCTACTCCTTCTCTTGGGTTGGTCAAGGTACTTGGGTTGGTCGAGGTCGAAGTATGATTATTATTTCGTGTCATGTTGTAATGTAGTTGAATTTTCGAGAGAATATTTCTGTTTGCTCTATATATATATTTGGAAACCGCACAACATAGTTGCGCACATCTTTACCTATTCTACCTAAAGGCTTCATATACATAAAGCCTTTAATTCTACCTAATATTGTCAAGTTTGACTTTTGAGAAACATATTGAATTGCAAAGTTGATATTTGCTTATTTCCACGTATGTATCCTCCAATTTTTCATAGAAATAAGTTCAAAATATGCATTCAGGCCAAAATATGTTGTATGAATGCTTAAATAAATGGATATATGGCATAAAATGGAACAGGTCTTTTTTGCATGGTTCTATGCATCAGTATCGTCTTCTTACCCAAAGGCGGCCCGGTCTTCGCCGGCTGTGTAAGTGTCGGAGACCTCGAAAGATTGACCATCGAGAAGGATGAATTCGCCCTTGGCATCGCCCTCAACTCCATTGCCCATGGTAGATATCATGATGTTCCCATTAGCCAAGCAATGAGTGGTATGTGGAGCAGAGCATTGACGGTCTAATAACCCTTCGGGTTCCACGGTTTTAAATAGTTGAGGAGCCAAGGGATTAGTTAACACGTCCACAACATAAATCCGATTTGATCTGAGACAAGGCAAGATCAGATATTGCCGGGATCGCTTCGGGTCATCGTGGCAACTAGAGCAAGCATTCCACCCGCTGTGATGGAGTTCATCTCCCAGATTCGGCATCACTAACCGATGAATGACCTAGAATTTGCATTGGAAAACCCCTTGAATTCTAGTTCTACAACTTCAAGAAAAACAGACACAAACACAAGAAAGATACCTTGGAATAGGTTGAACTATTAGGGTCCACGTCCACGGTCACTAAGTAATCGGGTCGACTACCATCCGGTACAATGCAGGGAATGTACACAATTTTTTCCACGTCTCCGGATTTGAAAGCCTTTAATGGCGAAGCGTAGCCTGGTCCACAACAAGTCATGGTTTCCAAAATGAAAGTTGGCGACGATTGAGAGCGATGTGAGAGTCTACTGATCAAGTCTAAGGTGTCAACGTAACTGCGGTCTCTGTGCAACTGAATGAGTTGAGTACCATGAAAAATTCTGACTACGAGTGTATCTAGCCTCGTTGACTCGCTCAGAAGTGCCTGAATGGACCATGAAGATTCAAAGCCTAGCTTCGTACTATGTCGACTTGAGATACAATGAGGAAAAAACTCTCCCTTCCCAGAACAAAGACGGAGCGAGGAAAACTAGAGACCCTATATACGAAGGAAAACTAATCAGTAGGGCCCGGAAAAATATTTGCAAAAAAGTGACTAAATATCAGACCTGTTCAAGATACTTTGAAAAAGTATCTAGATAAGATAGTATTTTCCGCAAAGTATCTAGATAAAGATACCTCAAGATACTTTCCTGAAAAAGTATCTAGATAAAGATAGTTCAAGATAGCTTCCCGAATAAAGTATCTAGATAAAGATACTTTAAGATACTTTCCCGGAAAAAGTATCTAGATAAAGATACTTTAAGATACTTTCCCGGAAAAAGTATCTAGATAAAGATAAACTATCTTTTATCTTTATCTTTTATCTAGATAAGATAATTGAACAGTGAACAGACTCTAAAGAATGCATCCTCAGATTTCTCACTCAATGTGCATAATGTGTCCACTCTCAAGTCTCAACATACATAGTGCATCCACTTTCAATGTGCATAAAGCACAAATAATTTGACATTATGCATTATGAAGAAAAGTAACTAGAAGTATTTTATCTAGATACTTTTTGGGAAAATGCATAATCCATACTAAACAATGCATAATGGATGCTTTAACACAAAAGATTGAGAGAACACATTATTTAGATACAGATAGTTCAAGATAGCTTCCCGAAAAAAGTATCTAGATAAAGATACTTTAAGATACTTTCCCGAAAAAAGTATCTAGATAAAGATACTTTAAGATACTTTCCCGAAAAAAGTATCATGATAAAGAAACTTTAAGATACTTTCCCGAAAAAAGTATCATGATAAAGAAACTTTAAGATACTTTCCCGAAAAAGTATCTAGATAAAGATAAAATATAAACTATCTTTTATCTTTATCTTTTATCTAGATAAGATAATTGAACAGGTCTGCTAAATATCCAATATATCTTTTCTTCAAAAGCCCAAAATATTGGGGAAAAAGCCGGTTATTTAAGAAATATTTTTTTTGATAAGGCCATTTTTGGTATTTTTGTCTGTGTGCACCGAGTTTCTAAATTTGTTTCTGGTGAAATTGATGCATTTGGCCATTTTTGGCGGCAAACTTGACATGTAATTGATTCAAACAATACAATTTTCATTGACATTTGAATGCAAATGTCTAATCTTAGTACTAGTGATGTGAAATCTGGGCTTGGGCAAGTTTTTTCACGGGAGGTTGCAAGGTAGGGTCGCCTAAGTGAGATTTTGTGCTTTGCTAACCAACTCAAGCAAACACAAATTTGAGGTAAATTTTAGTGATGGACCGAAAGGGCTCATAACCGAAACCGAAAGTTTCGGCCGAAAGAGGGCTTAACCGAAACCGAAACCGAAAGCAGTGTTCATTGTTTAAAAAATTGTTCAAATGCAAAATCCGCCTTGAAGGTTAGAATGTGTTCGATGTTGGGTAGTCGCAAATTTTGAAAAATCTTAAAACTTAAATTTCAGAGGTTTTTGGACCAATTTTTTTTCGATTTTGTTGTCAAACTCCATTTTACATAGTGCTTGTCTGCTTTCGGTTTCGGTAGGCATAACCGAAACCGAAAGCGCTTTCGGTCAATCACTAGGGGTTGCAAATTTACTAAATTTGCAACCCTGATCTAAAGTTACAAAAGTCAGGGGCGCGTTTCTGTGCTTCTTAATGAAAAACCGGTTTATGAAGATAGGTAGGCATAAGGCTTTATATACAAAGAATTGCAAAGGTCTGGAATCGAAGGTCTTCTCTGATTAGAGGGTTCCTCGGGACCCGAGTTCTGATTGGTCAAGCTACCCCTTGCGCCAACGTGACTAGATGCAGCTTGTCTTGGAAGCTTCAGGCCCCAAAAAATCACCAATTCGTGGCTTCTGAATCAAGATTAACATTTTGAATGTTTTACGCGACTAAAAAAAGAGAGGCCCCAACAAATTTACGAAGTTTTTTAGACATGAGATTGTATGAAAAAGTGGAAAGAGTCAACCCCTTTCTTTTTTTGGACACCCTGATGATCTCTATTCCACATGAGATTGGGAGGGCTAGGAGAAGACAGGGGATCTCAGTTGCTGAACAAAGGGTGGCACTTTCCATGCCATTTCCAACTTGCTGTTTCAGGACTTTTCTTGAGGAAAAGAAAAAAATGCTACAGAATGTTGAAATTCCTTTATGTAGTAACATTCCAATTTGTAACTGCAATATGTATCTATTGGATTGAAAGCCATTTCATCGCAAATTTCCTGGGACAAAAGCTTTTAAGACATGCCGCATCTAGTCACGCTGCCACAAGGTGTTGATTGACCAATCAGAACTTGGGTCCCGAGGAACCCTCTAATCAGAGAAGACCTTCGATTCTAGACCTTTGCCCTTTTTTGTATATAAAGCCTTTAGGTAGGCAGAAGGGAATACCATTTCACTGAAGGTAAATTAGCGACCTGGTGTACGATGTCACGAACAAAAGCTTGCCCAAGCGCCCAAGTCACATCACTACTTAGTACAACATTTATTTTTTCCTTGAACAGCAAAAATATTTAAAGAATCGAGGAAAAATAAAGAAATATTTTTAAAATATTTTATATTTAAAAAAATATATTTCCGGGCCATAGTGATAACTGATTAGTAGGGCCCAGAAATATTCTTTTTAAAATATAAAATATTTTTAAAATATTTCTTCACTTTTCCTCGAATTCTTAAATATTTTGGCTGTTTGAAGGAAAAAATAATTATTTTCGCGAATGTTCTAGTGAAAAAAAAAATATTTCGGGCAAAATTGAGGAAAAGAAATGAATGACCAATGCTCAAAAGAGCCTTCCCAAAATGAATCCAAAATACAAAAATCTCTACAAAATGGCATTAGTACTGAGATTAGACATTTGCAATACAAACTACTGTCATATACGAAAAAACTGCGCCATCTATTGAGGCACATTGAAAATTTTATTGTTTAAATCAATTACATGTCAAGTTTGCCCCCAGGAACGGCCAAATGCATCAATTTCACCAAAAACAAATTTGGAAAATCGGTACACACAGACAAAAATACCAAAAAATGGCCTCGTCGAAAAAATATTTCTTAAAAATCCGTTTTTTCTAAATATTTTGGGCTTTTGAAGAAAAAGAATATTTGATATTTAGTCACTTTTTTGCAAATATTTTTCCGGGCCCTAGTAATCACATAGGCGGTTATGGTGCTCCAAGTCTTCAGAGTCTATTTCTACTTCCTTGGACCTAATTTCTAAGTCCTCTGCACGATTCTATCAACACAAAAATGTGTTAATTTTGCATTTTAAATTGTAAATGTAGAAAATCCAAACAACATCAACGTATATTTCACAAATCAGGCCCAATAACAAAGAAAAAGAGTATGAACAACAAAATAGTCCAACGTACAAACATACGTCTTCTCAAGTTCATTCAATTTCTTTCCGATGGGTAAGATGACCAATCTATGGAAATATAGGAAATTAAAGGTAGAAACTAGTGATGTGACTTGGGCAAGTAATGAGTCATCACAAACACCCAAGAACAAGTTGTTGACAAGCATTACTTGGGCAATACACCCAATACACTTGGCAAGCTCAAGGAACATTGGAAGATGCAGTTGCCGGCAGTTGCTCTTAGAAGAGTTAAGATGCTTGCAGTGTGACTTAGAAGAAAAGAATGCCAAGTTGCATTTTCAATGATCTTTTGACCTTGATAATTCAGCAATAAACAGTGGAAGTGAAACAAAAAATATTTTGATTTGGATAGCATTTGCAAAACCATGTTTTTTCTTTAGTTTCCGTTCTAAGCCACACATGAATACACTTTTCAGGTCAATCAAGAATGACATTTAACAGTCACACTTGGGAACAAACTCGGTCACTCAGAGTTGCTAGAAAAAAAATATAAGATGCCAAATCTTTTTTTTTTTTTAATATTCTCAAAAGCTTTTGCATTTCTCGATGCAAAAGCTTTGAATTGTGTATTTTCATCTAAAAATCCATCCTAACAAGGGCCTCGGCCCTATTTCGCTGAAACTTTCTGGTTAATTGAAATTCTGATGCCGAAGGTTTAGTCTTCATTCCTAGCAAATTTGGCAAACCTGTAAGGTGGGAAAAATACTTGTACAGGCACCCAAGTAGACCCAAGTTTCGGCAAGTCCAAGGTACTGTACCGGACCGCTTGCCCAAGCTCTTGTTTGCCTCCCATCACTAGTAGAAACAGAAGCCTATCTTGGGAAGAAAATGAATCCGGTTAGCCGAAAAGTTGTTCGAGTGAGAAAAATGAGTTGATCTTCCAACAGCTTTTAGGCAGGATTAGACAGATGTTTCAATGATTTGAATTTTCTTGATTTTTTAGTCAAATATACTACTTATGCACCTGCAAAGGAAGGGAGTAATGGCCAAAATCCGGCGGAGGGAGTTTCATTTTATTGGCGACCCGAGGGCGTCAGCCCGAGGGGCGTCAATTAAAATGAAACGAGTGATGTCGGATCTTGGCTATTACTCCCTTCATTTGTGGGTGCATATGGTATTTTGTTGACCAACTTATCCTTTTTGGGACTTCCGTTACAATTTTTCAACCCTGAAAATCAGTTCAACCACGGACATTCGTACTAGCCAACTAGCATGCTTTGCTTACTCAATACCGGTATTAGGAGCAAGCTCCGTTCACCTCAAGAACATCAGTTGGTGTGTTGGCTACTCAGTGCCATGGTATAAAACCCTACCACGACTTCTTCAGTTGATCATTTCCCGTCAATGAGACGGGGGATTCAGACATGCAAGTAATTGTGCGTCTGAGATGTATTTGTAAAGGCATGATGCATTCATAGGGCAATAAAGTGATTGATAGGGTAATAAAATGATGTGTAGGGTAATAAAGTAAGTTGTAGGTGAATAATATTTTGGACCTGACCTCTTTGGGCTTGGAGGAAGTCTCATAAATAAAAGGAGAAGGCGGTCAATAAAATCTTTTTTTGGTTGGTTTTGTTTTTTTACTACTGCTAGAAGGAATGCGATTCCCTGTAAAAATAAATCATGAATAAGATAATTCAAACCATTAATATTTATACGAAATTTGGTCTACCAAAGAATTACTGTTGCAGATCTGGACAACCCTTGAATAGTGGCTTGATCAGGATTACAGCGTCTTGCAGATAAATCCGGACAAAGTTTAACTGCCTCCAGTTCAATAAGAAGAGCAAGCAGGGAGTCAGTTAATGTTTTATTTGAAAGCCCAACTAATTTACAATAAAATTATTCAATATACTGCCCCTCCCTCTCAATCATCGTTTCGATCCTGGGCAAGGAGGACTTGAAGGCATTGACGACCTCTGAGGGATCAATGGCAGCTCACTTACAGCTAATGGAGGTCTTGAGGTCATTGATGCTGTTTTGGCTGGTAGCACAGACCTCCCTCTCTAACTTCCCCAGAAGTAGAAATCCAAAGGATTCATGTCAGGTGAGTTAGGGGGGCCTGGTCTTGGGGTCACAGAACTTAATGTTGCTGATGTTAAGGAGGTTCTGGGTGTTCTTGGCCTTGTGGGCCGAGGCTGAGTCTTGTTGGAAGATGAACTTGGCACCATTGGCCTCCTGTACCATCCACAGGATCACCACAGTCTTCATTACCTCACAGTATCTGTCTGCGCCCACCCTGTCTTTGGGGTTGAAGAAGGGTGGCATCACAGACCTGTTACTCCCCAAGATGCCCAGGGTCATCACAAGAGCCTGAAATTTGCTGGTGAAACCGTGAGGGACAGTGGACCTGTTGCTAGCCACCCACCTGTTGTTCTGGACATTGTAAGACCTGTGCTCTGTCCAATTCTTCTCATCACTGAAAAATTGATTCTTCCCCCATGAAACTTCAGGTTGTTCAACAACTTTGTCCCATTCTCCACCCTCTTGGCCCTCATGTCATCAGTGAGGATATGGCGGGTGTAGAGCCTGTAGGAATGCATTTTTAGGTCACTGTTGATGGCCCTGGAGATGGTGGACACACTCACATCTCTGTTTTTTGCCAGTGTTGGCATTGAGGTCCCCGGAGAGATTCAATCTCTTGAGGCCAGCCACAAACCTAAGTGTCCTCTTCTTGTCACTTGGAGGTGCGTGGGGCCTCCTCTTGGCCCCTCACTCCTCTTTCCAGCACTTGTAGACATCGTAGATGGTGCTCCTTGGGTATTTGAGTGCCTTCACAATGACTGCAAGCTTGTTACCCAAGCAGGCCATTTCAATGATCACTGCTCTCTTTGTTTGCTCCATTGTTGTGTTGGGAACAATTGTGCCAAAAATGGTACTTTTTGAAAGCTAATAATGCAACCTTTCCAATGCTATATAAATGAATTCGCTACTTGCTCTACTTATTGGTGTGGAAGCAGTTAAACTTTGTCCGGATTTATCTGCAAGACCCTGTAGTACATAAAAATTTATCCAACCCAAGGAGGACGGTATTACGTGGAGTGGGATCGAGCGAGGGCGCGTTACTGCGTTGGTGTGAATTTTCCTGCGTGATAGCCTGGAGTTAATGAAGAAATCCAATATAATTCGAATTAATGTCGTTTTATTGACATAAGTCATAAAACAAAAGTCCACAAGGAATCAATGAGCAATCATTTGATGCCCAATTGATGCCTCTCAAAGAATTCAAACTGTGTTGTTTCATTGTGTTAGGTCAGATATCTTCAAACTCCTGATGTACTGACTTGCTTTGTGATAGTGATAGTCCACCTTATGTTGAAAGCAACATGGTTTTTATCATTGGGGTTGTTTAAGGACATTTTTCTCTGCATGGAATGCTAAAAAAATCTTTTTTGTATCTTTTTTCAACATTTTACAGTCTTCTTTTGGCTTTAGAACCCCAATTAAGTGCTAAAAACAAAGACAGAGAAAAAACATTCATATCATTGAACAAAGGGAAGAATGTCTTAGAACTATCCCAATGAACAAAATTGGGGAAAAACAATGTTGCTATCAACAAAAGAATGAGGCAGAGGGCGCTGTACGCACGGATGGATAGGAAAATTGAAATCTGTTCGTTTACATTGGATGTAAAGCGCCCTCTTTTTGTCTAGGCGTAGACAAACAAACGGCTCAGAATGAAAAGCAGTATTAGAGGTAAACCCACTCAAACGTAAATCGCGTTCACCACTCAGTATCAACCCTATCCAACTTATCCTGAAATACCAATGGTTTCAGATTATAAGTACCTAAAAACACCATCAAAATGAAAAATATAGTGCTCCATGAATGTGACCTGTTCTTTAGTTTATTTTGCATGAATAATCATTCAGAGGGAATCATCAACAATTGAACTACAAGTTGATGAATAATTTGTTCAATCTTGTGCTTCCTCTCAGTTTGGCTTGTCAAGATGCTGATATTTGGCATGTAATAGATTTCAAACAGGTCATATGATAAAATGATTAAAACTGATGTTTTTTATGGAGAAGAGTGTGAATACTTTGACAGTAAGTTTCATTGTTAATAACTGATGCAAACAAATTGGCCGTTTATTTGTTTGTCTGTATATTTGTTTGGGTTTTTAAAATCTTCCTTTGTTTGGGGGTAAATTTATGTCGTTTCCAAAAAAACAGTGTTGCTGTCATGATTTGTCGTGATTTGTAAAAGCGACAGTCTAATGATTATTTTAGCCACAATAATTGATAATATTGAAAGAATTTATTGGTCCAAGGGATGGATATATTGCATACAACTGGAACACTTAGTTTCGACTTTCAAAAGTTTTCAAGACCTTTATTTTCTTTTGACCTTTCTCAACATGTGAGGGGTGTAATTTTTAGCAACCCTATTTTCCGGGTGAACAAAACAAACAACAGCCG
Source organism: Tigriopus japonicus (assembly GCA_010645155.1). Classification (NCBI taxonomy): domain Eukaryota; kingdom Metazoa; phylum Arthropoda; class Copepoda; order Harpacticoida; family Harpacticidae; genus Tigriopus; species Tigriopus japonicus. Next base: position 6,658,118 of record CM021320.1, on the reverse strand, counting down.
TTGACTTCTCTTTCCAATTTGTTTGTTTTTTATTTGTGATGTATACTTGTTTGGTATGCTGTTATTTGTTTGTCTTTGTTTGCTATTTGTTATATTTGTTTGTTCCATCAGTTTTGTTAATAACAGGGCCACAGTTTTCCAAAAAAGACGCTCAATTTTCATGAAACTTGATCTGTGTATGATTGAACCCGTTGCCTGAAGTTGGTATTATTATATTCAAGTTACACATGCGTTTAATTGAGATCCATTCTCAGTTTTGTGCGAGACATTGATCTGAAGCAGCTCAGTTTTGACTAATTCCTGAGAACAGAAAACATCAGTACAGAAATTAATGGCATGAAAAGGAGCGCTATCTCATGCTGCAACTTTGTTCTGAAGTGATGTTTGTTATCAAACACCTTTTTTTATTCTCTATTAGCCAACAATACAGTGAGGTCACTAATCTAAACAAAGTCAGGGATTGGTTCAGAATTGAGCCCGCTCAACCAATGACAACAAGCAAGAAGTACTTGCAACAAGGCAGCAATTTTGCGGACATTAGATCACTTTTGACGCTTCAACAACACTTAGCAGTGATGACTTTAAGGACCCCATAAACCATTTAGGCCAATTGAAATCGGATGAATCATGTTATAGTCCAAAGAAAATCGGTGTTAAACGGAAATTTTGTAAGCTTATCATGAAAAAAGCTCCAATTATCTGGGATTTATTCATCAACAGCATGGCGTAGGGTCACGTTGAGCCTTGATTCTGTCAATGGCATATCATTTTGTTCACTACCATCGGGTCATTCTGATATAGAGTTGAAGAATCTTTCCAGGAATTAAAGTTTCTGATGCTGTGGCATTTTTTCTCGAAATGTTTTGGAACGGTGTCAATGTTTGGAACTTTCATTCTTACATTTTTTCACTTAAGCTTGCGTGTTGAATCTAGTTGTTTCTTAGCTGTAGTCTGGAGTCCCATGGTCGATCGATTGGTGAGTTTGTTGATTGGTTGCCTATAACATCGTTCAAACATCTTCTGATGCAAATCATGAAAGGTCTTTTGGTTTTGCGCTCTCGTAAGTTGCTCTTGTTGTTTTGGACTAAAGCAAGACGACGCTTTTAGTTTGGACCAAGGTTGCCAGGTCTTTGACGGCTCTTATCGCCAGATTTGCCCTCAAAATTCGCCAGAATTCGCCACCTCATTTGAAAAATCGCCAGATTTTCGCCAAATTTCTTTTTACTAACAACCTTATGTACGTACATATCTAGTCAATCATGCTTAAGTGACCTTCAAGGAATATCTCAAATGGTCAATTCTTCAGTTTTGTTTTTCAACTTTCATTTCAACTTTTATCTTTTGATACACATTTCATGACTAAAGTTCTCGAAGGAAAACGGAATGCCACCATAATGACTTTCCTTCATAAATTTTTATTTGTAGCACTTGGAACGCGTTTTTGTTCGTAATTTGTGAACAAAATTCAAATTTTACGGATGCTAAATAACCAAATCTTTAGGACTCTTTTTTGAAATGCTATGAAATTTATAACTCTCTAAAAGCAATGTTAATGGTATTTCGTTCGTTAACGCAATCTGACCGAAGCTTTTGACATCATAACAGTCTCTTTTTCCCAAATTCTATTGTTTAAAAATTTAGTTTGCATTTTTTTACCGATTTCAATTGGTACACAGAATGTCATTCCATGTAAATGTCAAAAAAATAAATAAAACCCAAGTGGGGAAAAGTACTGTCTCATAAAACCATTGGTCTGTAACGGAGTTGGAATTAGCTGCCCGATAGAGTCCCTGAAAGTCGTCAACGTAAATGAGACTTAAAAATTTATAATGGGTCGTCTAATGGATTGATTTGTCGCAAAGAGGGAGGGAGTAAGTACTACAACAAAAGAGCGAAACAAAATTTCCTCGTTCTTGGTAAAAGCACAATCAAATCAAGAAACAATACTTTGGTCAAAGCTCTCCCCATTTAGTGATTGTCATTTTTAATACTTAATCCTTGGTTTTCAGTCAGAATGACAGTCAAAATCATAAAGAGCGAATCAAAATTTGCCTGAGTAATCGCCAAAAAAAATTTTTCCGCCAAATTTCCCCGATTTCGACAAATTAATCGCCAAATTTGCTCATTTCGCCAAATTTATCGCCAGAAATACTAAAATCGCCAGATTTATCGCCAGATCAGCTGATTTCGCCATTTTTTATTCGGGGGAATTTTTCCATCGCCAGACGCGTTTCAAAATCGCCAGTTGGCAACCCTGGTTTGGACGGCTACCCGCGTCGGAATGGTAATTCAGGGTCAGAGCGGTAATCAAAAAAATCCCAAACGTGCGTCCTTCGATACCGATCATCAAAGCGGCTTATGAGTTTGCTCAAATCAAAACCATGCAAATTTTTTAACAGTAAATTACGTGTTCATTGAGTCAAGCGAGACAAGAGGGCTGATTCAAATTGGTCTACAAATAAAGTTTGAACCCTGATTAGGTCTGGCCCTCCGACATAAATGTGAGGTTTGGTGAAAAGTTGGTTTTTTTATTTCACTCTTACAGGAAACCTGAGTACTTTTTAGCGCATTTTAAAACACGTTGGTACGTCGCAATATTGGTACACCGCATGTAGCCACCAAAAATATCAGAATCGCCTCCTTTTTTAACAGCTTTGAGCTATTCAAGTTTCGGTCCACCTGCGCAGCACAACCCTATGTCCGCGATCCCACATATTAGCTCATATGTTTTGCCTGTACCAAGGCGTGCTGCAAGCATGCTGCCATTATTGACTTCAAGCGTATTTTAAGCCTGCTAGAGCATTTCTTACCAAATTTTGGGTAAAGCATCTAGTAATTCGTATGGCATCGTTTTAGAGGCCTGAAAACGTTAAAGATACGCAAAATGGATGGAAGTCAATTGATGAAGTATGCTTCAAGCATGGATCTCCCAACACAAAACATATGACCTATTACCAATGAAGCAACAGGCAGGTACAAAATACGAAAAACAAAATACCGCAATTATCCATTCAATTTGATTTGCATATCAACTAAAGTACGAAAGTGTACTTTTTTGATTACATCTCAAATAAGTATATGTAATCAAGGCATAAAAGTAGTTGACTGCCACCATTCCATTATTTTTAAACGAGTGAAATCTCAATCTTCAATTGAAAACTCGTCACACTTGAGAAATGAAGGCAGAATCAGATCGGCCTAACGCTTATTAGCAATATCTTTCAAATTCATTGCAGAGCCGCACCGTTTTAAGGGCCCCTTTGGCCGATGCGCCAGCTGAAGTTCGCGTCCTGTGGTGCGAGGTCCCTGTGACAGATCAAAAAATGACTAAATGTAAAGAACCTCTTGTACAAGAGCTTCTGTAACTAAATGTCGCCATGGCTTCTTTAGCTATAGAGGTTGTGAAAAATTGTTTGTTGTCCCCCTCTATTCCCGCCTCACCAGCCTGTTGCGTAGATATCGCTAAAGGCCAGCCAGCACTGTCCAGGCACTTAGAAAGAGACAAATTACCTAATATTTCAAGTAAATTTGCCAATAATGTCGCCAACCAATGTCCTTTTTGATATCGGTAAACAATTATGATACTTATTTATCAGTACAATATCACACATATTGCGAAATAGTTAAAATTATGTTGAGTTTTGTCTCTTCCCGAGTGCATGGACAATGCTGGCTGGCCTTTAGCGATGTCTACGCAACAGGCTGGTGGGGCGGGAATAGAGGGGGACAGCAAACAATTCTTCACAACCTCTATGGCCCGTTCCTTCGGCGAGAGAAAAGTGACACAACTTGGCCTAGGTGCGCTAACTTCGAGATCTCAGGGCGACCGCATGCTCAGAAGTAACGACGCTCGATCGCGTTGAGAACAAAGTACGTACGGTACGATGAGTTTGTTCAGGATTTGGCCACACTGGCAAGTTTTTGAAAAATTCGAAATTGCCACCATTTTAGGGTGCAGTGTTATGTACCAACTGATGTAACAAAAGTGTCCACCTTTCTCTCGCACGGAGGGAGGTCTAGCCATTATATGGTCTGTGGCCTGTGGCTTACTGCCCAAACTCGACGCCTCCATTGTATCTAAAAGGCTCTTTCATGGTGACGAAATGGACATAATAAATGCGAGAAACATTTTCTTTTGTCACAACTGAAATAATTGACAGTCTTTCTTGATACATTTAAGGATCTTTTGGATTTTTTAGCGTCTATGATGGCTTTTGAACCCAACCCTTTTTAACCCAAGTCTGGTTTTCAGATGCGAAAACAAGCTAAGGTTTGAGTTGATTTCGATATTAAAGATCTAGTCACCTTGAGTCCGGTGATTCTATGTTCTTGAGTCATTGCCCCGTCGCCGTCGTCATTTATTCTTCTTCGGAAACTGGAGAGTTAGTCGTGCTCGCTCAGGAGTGAGTGATTACTGAAACTCGTGCTCAGCCATCCGCCGCTTCACGGGTGCCTCCACCCGATTATCACGGCTCGACTGGTCCCAACCTGACCCAATCCCATCCCTATCCTTAGTGCGTAGATCTTGATAGCGGCAGATCCAGTTGTTGTATTTGCGGCAGTCAAACTAGGAGGGGAGCGCAGTCAGCCATTGATTCAGCCATTGATTCAGCCATTCAACCATCCAGTGATTATCATCCCGATTAAGAAAGGGACAGGCAGAGATAAGAAGGAAGGAGGGCGTGTCTGTCGCCAAGCCAAAGCCGAGACAGACGCACACTCGAGGAAAGAAGAAGAAGAACATAGAAAGAAAGAAGGTGGTCTCCAGGTCATCAAAAAGAGCGACCGATAAGCCAGGCAGGCAGGAGAGAAGGAGAGGAGAGATAGAAGGAAAGAAAGAATCATGAGTAATCCGGAGGAAGGCCATCAGTCGGAGGAGGGACACGCCCCTCAATCGCAGGATCAGTCGCAAGGAGGAGGAACAGGAGAGGCAGGGACGATGGATCGGCAGCAGCAGCAGCACGAACAGGCCCAAGAGACCAACCGCCACCATCACCAACAACAACAGGATTCGAGAAATCCCGTTCAAGATGAAGATGAGGAACAAGAAGAAGAAGAGAATGGGCACGAGCACACCAACGCTACCACGGGTCCTCCATCCGATCAAGAGGAGCCCGAGCAAAAGCGCAAACTCTTTCTCGGAGGATTAGACTACGGCACCCGCGAAGAGGCCTTGCGCGAGTATTTCTCCACCTTTGGCACATTAAAAGATGTGGTGGTGATGCGATTTCCCGATACCAAACGATCCCGCGGTTTCGGATTTGTCACGTTTGCCACCAGCCAAGAAGCCAATCAATGTTTCCAAGCCAAGCCGCACACCATTGATGGGGTCGTGATTGAAACCAAGCGAGCCACGCCCCGTGAAGAGGCCGGGGGACCCGGGGGTGGACGCCGAGGTCGCCGATCGGAGCACGATGATGACGAGGGCATGGACGGTGACCAACGGCCTCCGGGCAAGGAGCCCGAATGTCAGCGCAAGCTCTTCATCGGCGGACTGGATTATGGCACCTCAGACGAGGGACTGCGTGACTACTTCAGCCAGTTTGGCCAGATCGTCGATTCCGTGGTTATGAAATTCCGCGATACCAAACGCTCGCGCGGCTTCGGTTTCGTCACTTACGCTACGGCCGCCATGGTGGACGAGTGCCAAGCTCGCCGACCCCACACCTTGGATGGGACCAAAATTGAGGTCAAGCGTGCTACCCCGCGCGAAGAAGTTGATCGAGGCGATGATGGTCAAACCGTCAATAAGGTGTTTGTCGGCGGACTCAGCGACGCCATCACCGACGACGTGCTGCGCGAATATTTTAGCCAATTTGGTCATGTGGTTTCGGCTGAACACCGTGTGGTCAAGTCCACCGGTAAGAAGCGTGGCTTTGGCTTTGTCGAGTTTGACGACTATGATCCGGTCGACAAGCTACTTCTTAAGCCGCGTCACATGCTCAAAGGTCGACGTTTGGACGTCAAGCGGGCCGTCAGCAAATCCGAAATGCACATGCGCGATGAACCTCGTGGTGAACGGGACGATTATCGATACCATCGAGATCGACCACCCGCGCCATGGGCCGGAGGTCGACAGCCGGGTTATGATAGTCGAGGTGGCTATGCCAGGGGAGGAGCAGACAGAGATGCCTTTGGTCCCGGTCCTTTTGGACCGCGTGAGGTTAGCAGCCCCTGGGATCGACCCGCTCGAGCCCAACCCAGTCCTTGGCAATCGGCTGGAGGCGGTAGTGCTGGAGGAGTTGGAGGAAACTCGTGGGAGGGCCAAGCGGGGGGTTGGGGCCAGTCAGCGGCCACTCCCTGGATGGATGATGGCTATGGTCCACCTCGAGAAGCTAGAGGAGGAGCAGGAGGAGGAGGAGGCAGTTCTTACGGTGGAGGGTCAGCCTACGGAGGAGGGGGAGGTTCGGCTTATGGAGGAGGTTCTTCGTATGGCGCAGGCTCTTCGTATGGCGGAGGAGGTTATGGCGGAGACGCGATGGCAGGCGGCGCGAGTAGAGATGCTGGAGGTCCCATGCGGAATAACTTCGGTTCCTATTACAATCGCAATGCGGCTCCCTATGATAGAAATGGTCGCGGAGGATCGAGACCCGCGGCTCCCGTAGAAGGTGGAGGATACGGCTACATGAGTGGGGGATCGGGTGGAGGTGCGGGTGGTGGTGGTGCCCGTTGGTAAGCACCTCAACGATGAATCATAAATGCATTTGTGGTCTGTGTTTTCTTTTTGTAATAATAAAATTCATTGCTGATTTTGGGGGTTACGCCTTATTTATTGTTTGTCTCTCGATCATGTCTTTTTCCTCAAGATTCCTTTATCCATGTTCAAGGGTTCACTCTGTCCCGATAAGTGGTGGGAAAAGGAGACCGAGCCACAATGGCTTCCAAGGAGACGTCAAGGGTTTACTTGGAGCATCAACGTCTTCAATTATGCGCCGTTCATGTCCTTAACAACTTGTTTCAAGACAACCAAGCTTTCAGCCAAGAGAAACTAAACAGAATTTGTCTATCTCTCGATCCTAATAGCATTTTCAATCCTCACAAATCTTGGTTAGGATTGGGCAATTACGACGTCAACGTCATTATGACAGCTCTAAGTGAAAAAAACATGAACGTGAAATGGTTCGACAAAAGGCGGTGAGATTGCCTTCATTGAGACTCCGCGACAACGAATCGGTTTTTCAAATAAGTCTCTTTTTTTTAGGCCCATCGAGGATTTGTCTGTGGATGGTGTGTACGGATACATCATGAACGTTCCTAGTGCCTTCAAGCTTTTTGGTTGGATTAGCTTGCCAGGAAATCAACGTCATTGGGTGGCTATCAAGTTTTTCAATTCACATGGAGAGTATTTACTACTGGATTCAAACGCCAAGGCACCCCAGTCCTTGGGCGATGTGAGAGCTTACTTCATTAAGATAATCTGTACTATCATTTGAACTTCTTTTTTTCTCATTGGAAACAGGCATCGGGACTTCGAGCGCACATCAGTCGGGCCATGACCGAGGATCCATCCACAGAGGTTTTGGTGGTATTCTCATCCGACAAAGAACCAGACTAAGTTATATATACATATACCTAACCTGAGCTGTAATATCCGCCGAGTCTGTTAAAATAAACCGCGAGACTAGCAACACCAATGGAAGACAATCTAGTATCCAAGGCAACCATGCATCAAGGTTCAACTTCGGTTTTTATTGTTAGCATATATTTGACGGAACTAATAGACTCTGATAACGGGCGGTGGCCGTTGTGGGAATGGGTCTAATCTTGGCCAGATAAGAACTTGGACATGAAGTCTTTCGGTCGTTCATCTACGGTTACCTTAAAGAACTTTGAGAGAATGTGCGTGGGCATGGCCCAGACCTCGGATACCTCTTTAAGATCTTGCTGTCCCTGGAATGAAGAGGATGTTTGTGAAACACTCGAGATCGAGGAGATTATGAGGTCAGTTGTGTGCAATGACAGAAACTTCATCAATAGGGAGGGAAAAGGGGTCACTAGTAAATTATTTATTGTTGCGTTTTTGCTTTCGATTTTCAAATATACCTGTCAAACACTATTTTTAGATCAGCAGTTACATTGATGTGCGTACGTATCAAGCACGGTTCGTGTTTTTTTCAAACGTGAAAGCATTTGTAACAAGATGGACCTTTACTCTCGAACTAACGTTAAATGTATAAAAATAGATGCTAAACAAGAATGATGCAGCCATAGATCACAGCTTTTCCTTCTCAGTGAGATCAGACGTTTAGGCAGGTTTGTTTACTGGTATTCATTGACAAAATTCGTGCGTGGTATTTCACGCTATAATCCCAACTTTTGTCCAGCAAGAACAAAGGAGGAACAATTCAGTTAATGACGAGGTCAATCTGAGATTGACCGAATAACTAGTTTGAAGCGTAAATCCTGCAGCACTTCGTCGTGGTACCATCAAACTAATAAATTAAAAAACTAATTCGGACCTAAACGTCCAAATGCAGAAATGGTAGCTGAGTGAGCATTTTAAATTTTACTGCCAGCGTTAAAACGGGCTAGCTGGCTGCTCGGCTTATCCTGCAAAAGAGCTTAGAATACTGGATGCGATTTAAATTTCACGTTTACTACAGATCCTTTTGCTTGAACTTTGTTACCGATATACTCAGTTTCTTAGAAAATGAAAAACATGAACTCGTATGCTACAAGACAGAAATATTAAAAAACTTGTTTATTTGGAAACATATAAAATATTGAGACAATTCTTTGAAATCAACTGAACACTTGAGTGATGTGAACAAAATATATCGGTGGAGCGATTTCACCCAGACGTGTAGACAAAACAAAAGGGAGGTAAAGACTGAATTTCAGTCAGATACAATATCTGATTTAACAATTGTCATCTTAAGTACGCAAAAATATATTATTTTAAAACAATACATTAGCTTCTAGGAAAGTAACTTATTGTAACTGTCACTAGATATTTTTAGGCCTTTGCATTTTTTTGACCAAACTCCAGCGATGGTATCTAAATGTAAAATGTATATCCAGGGCAGTTGTAACGAAATTACAAGTAACGAGAGTACAGTAATTCGTTTCTTTTTTCAAAAAAGTAACTGTAATGCCATTACATTTCAAAAATGCTGAAATTGTTACGACTTCAAAACCCAAAAAGTTCTCGTTACTCGTTCCTTTTCCTATTGCACTAATTTTTATTTTTATGGTATACTTACACGAGCAACTTTTTAACAAAGTTCAATCAAAGTCACAGAAAATAAGTTCGTTTGGCTTTTGTGTGGAGACCTTTTATGAGTTTTTTCAGGAGTATGTACTATGCACATCTTTGAAGTGTTGTTTTTCTATTACTTTGCTAAAAATGTAGCTGATCGGGTCCGTCAATCCATGTCTTATCTTTGGCTTATCCAAGTTTTTTTATTGCAATCCCACTTAGTTGTTTCTACTGCTTTTAAAGGGGATTTTTAATATGGGCCAAAATGGCAATCGGCCTTTTTCGTAGGCCAACTTTTTCCAGACAAACATGTTTTGATACATCGGCATTAAAAATATTGCAGACAGTGACTCCCTTTTTCGTGCATTTGAACAATAGAATGTGCGCTTTTTCTATTGTCAACATTAAATTTTCAAACTAAATTCGCAACTTTTTTATGCGATCTTACTCGTTAAGTGATAATTCGTTCACAAAAGTTCATTTAATTTAAATCAAACCTTAAGCCAAAATGCAGATCATTCTAAGGGGTTTTGAGAAGAATGATGAAGAAAACAAGTGCGAGCAAAAATTTAAGTTTAAAGGGCTATTAGCTGTGAAATCACAAGGTTCTCAAGGCTTCAAAAAAGATCAAGTAAGTGTTACGTGGCAGGGTCGTAAAATACTTCTTAATGTCTTTGAAAAATTTGAACTGATCTTTTTTTAGAACAAAAAAAAACTCTTGAACGTAAAGACTGAATATCAAAGACATACACGAAGGAAGAAGCCTTGTCAATAAACTTAAAACTAAATTATTGTGATTGAAGTGCTTAAAATCACACTTTTAATCACCCTTGACATTATTGTCAATTTTGAAAAAAAGTAATTTGTACTTTGTAATGCCATTCCTTTTTTCCGAAAGGAATTCAGGAGTAACGCGTTCCTCATTTTGGAGGAAGGAACGGGAACTGTAATCCGTTCCTTTTTTTCGAGGAACGGCTAAAGCCCTGTGTATATCGTTTCCAGAGATCTAGACTCTTTGAATAGGCGCTGAAATAAAAATGACTTTAATTTGCCAATCAGCCCGTTTTACCGCTGACGGTAAGATTTAAGATGTTCACTCAAATACCATTTCTGCATTTCTAATAGAATACCAAAATTTATAGAAGTCTATAAATTGAAGTTTAAAGTCGAGACAAATTTGAAATATCTCGCGATTACAAACAAGGTATAAAAGAAAGCCAGATACGATCGCAGATCCTAAATTTTTCCTGAACGCACTCTTTTCAAGGCCTAATCTAGCATTGAATCGATGCTTAACGCAAACTATTAGCAATAAACACCGTCGGAAAATGTAGGATATGTTTTTTTCGGACGTTTAGGCACGTTTATTCACTGGTACCTTTTGACAAATTTGGTGCTCAGTGTTGCGCGGGAAAATTGGAACAAACGCTTCTTTAATTGGAACTTGTATTCATCAAGAGCAAAGGAAGTAGTAATTCAGTTACCGTTGAGGTCAATCTGAGATTGATCTCAAAACTAGTTTGAAGCGTAAATCCCGCAGCACCACGTCGTGGTACCAGCGGACAAACAACTTACCTAAACGTCCAAATCATTGAAACACCCAACATCAGTGAGGCGATGAATCTTTTTTTTTTTTCAAATTATGGCTAGCGAGGACGTTTGGAATATTCCCAAACCTAGACAAGGATCGTCATTTTTTCTTCCACTTCCTTTTGCTATAGGCCGATGACACCCATTTGGCGCGACTTTTCACGCTAAATCACGCTCGAATCGGGCGGGTTCATTGCTGACTGCCTGACACAACAACGACGACGACTTACTTTGACGACGAGCATATCGATGACGCGGATGTCTTTGACATGGGCGTGTTCCATGAATTTTTCTCGGAGTTTGGCCCGAGCCATGTCTTCGTCCACGACCAGCGAGTAGGCGCGCGCCATGTACGGAATCTGGCGATACCACGCCCGATACAGGCCCAACACCCGCAGACGGGCCTCGTGCGGATCCAGGGACAAAAGCGGGCGAACCTACAACAAATCAAACGGGAGCTCGCAATCGATTGCAAAACGATCCCATTCAAGGCAGCGAGCGGGTCGTTCCGGACGATTTGAAGAAACGGTCCATATGTCATGAGCGGTGTTCAGCATGAGGATGACTGACATCGTAGATGGTATTGGAATGGTTGGGGATGATTTTGTTTCTTACCTCTCGCGTGATCCGAGTCGTTTGTCGAGCAGCCATCTTTCCTTCTTGCCTTCTTTCTCACTCTCTCTCTCTCTCGCTCGTTGCTCCGTCTTCCTTTAATGTTGTTGTTCTTGGTCTCTCGTCATCGGACTATCTCAGCGTTCCCAGAAGTTTTCAAGCTGGCGCTGTCCAAAGTTGATGGATAAATTGGCATTTTTCGCCAACAAATGCCATTTAAGCGAAATTTCTCATATTTTCATTTTGGGCCTCTTAACAATTTGTTATTGCGTTCAATTAGTGAAGGTAAAGTTACTAACCGGATCTTGAACGTTTTTCGGCAGTTGCGATTGAAAACACTGCCGTTCACACACCTACTAGTTTCGCTTATTTTATCTTGAAGTTGCTCGTTCCCGTTGTATCGACATTGAAAACGCCCTGGCCTTCATATATTGGTATTTTCGACATTCAACTAGAAATCAGCCCAACTCGCTCCGTCAAATTCAAACAATCATCTCGAAAACTGAAATTTGACTTATTCTTTCTTATTTCCATTTCTGGTTTGGTTGGCTCCTCAAGCACTGAATCCCTCTCTTGATTTTCTGGTCATATTCTGATGAAAACGAGCGATGGCCTATCCTGCCCCCGAGGAATATAATTTCATGGTATCGTTGTGGCTTGTGAAAATATTTTTGTCTATTACGGCTACAATCATAACAAGAACCAAACATATTCCTGAAATACAGTCATTTCTTCAAAAGTTTCAACCTAATGCCCCTTTGGGCCTCTTGTATCCGCATCTTTTACTCACTACTCTGGCCAAACTACAGACCTGTTCAAGATACTTTGAAAAAGTGTTTAGATAAGATACTATTTTCCGCAAAGTATCTAGATATGATAGTTTAAGATACTTCTCAAAAATGCATCTAGATAAAGATATCTCAAGATTCTTTCCTGTAAAGGTAGGATAGTTCCAAATAGTTTCCCGAAAAAACTTTCTAAATAAGATACTTCAAGATACTTTTCACAAAACTATCTAGATAAGATACTTCTAGATACTTTTCTTTATAATGCATAATGCACAAATGATTTGTCATTACTCATTATGCATTATCAAGAAAAGTATCTAGAAGTATTTTATCTAGAGACTTTTTGGGAAAATGCATGATGCATCTTAACAGTGCATAATGGATGCTTTGACACAAAAGATTGAGAGAACGCATTATCTAGATAAAGATATTTCAAGATAGTTTGCCGAAAAAAATGTCTAGATAAAGATACTTCAACATACTTTCCCGAAAATGCATCTAGATAAAGATACTTTAAGATACTTTCCCGAAAAAAGTATCTAGATAAAGATAATAGATAAACTATCTTTTATCTTTATCTTTTATCTAGATAAGATAATTGAACGGGTCTGGCAAACTACCGTTTCTGCTGCGGCCTTTCTCATGGGCAACGAGTTCGCTAGCCCGCCACCTCTTCAAAAAATGGCAGGGACAATCGCTTTTTGGCCAAGTGAGTGAGGATCAAGCACAGGGGAAGTCGCTGACGCGCAGGGTGACCGGAAATGGCCCAATCACAAATAAATGGTTCTGGCGGGGCACAATTTTGTCTCATTTATTCATTCTCCTCTTCATTCATCCCTAAGCATCCCAAAAACCATTAGTCATCGGTTGATAATTTAGTGAAATTAGAAGCGGCTTGACAATTGCTAATTCCAAGTGTGGGAAGTGGAATTCGAAGTTCATCAAATCTCAGCGTTCGGGTCTCAAGACCGCCACACTGATAAGGCCATAATCATTCATTCCAAATATTGTTGGTTGTGTTGCAACTTGCATGGGTTGATTTGGGAATTGTAACAGAAGCTCGTGTTGAAATTGTGAGTCTAGTAATGGGCCTTCGTTAATCCGCGAGACGAGAGCAACCCCTCCATTCAAGAAGGATCGCTCCCGGATTGATGAAAATCGAGGCCATGAACCGGACCGCCCCCTCTGTCTTGTCTTGACTCTCGTGTCTTGTGGGTGTGCTTGAGTGATCAGCTAGATCGGTAGATCGGTAGATCGGTAGATCGACCGTTCATCTCTGCATCCCTTTGCATCATTGGGCGAGCTCATTGCTAGCCCGCCGTCTGTTGTGTTCGATGTGGTCGGAGTCCGTTTTTCGTCTTTAGCCTCCATTTGCATTTGCGTTTGGTGGTCGGGTGCCGGGTGACGGGTGAGCCGCAAGATGGCTGAGGTGAGCGTTGGCCAGGCCAAATCCCCGGATGTGTGGGCGCTCGAGGCTCTCATGGACGAGTTCTTCGCGCCCGGATCGAACTCGGCCCGCCAGGCGGAAATCGAGATGCGATTGCGGGCCTTCCTGGATCAAAACGACTCTTGGCACCACGCCCTGACCTTTCTCGACCAATCCCGACACCCGCACGTGCTCATGTACGCCCTCAACATCCTTCAGACATGGATTCACGCCCGTTGGTTGGCCTTGTCCGGACCCGAACACGCCCGCATTCGGCAAAACTTGGATCGGCATTTGGTGGCCGCCGCTCAGGCCCCGTCCGGATCCGCCCCGCCCGCCTTTGTACGGCGCAAGCTGATGCGCTTGTTGGTGGATATCGCGCGCTCGGATTGGCCCCATTTCTACCCGGATTTCGTGCCGCGATTGCATAGTTGGTTAGGCACCCCCGACACGCGCGCTTTGGGCCTAGAAATGTGGCTCATCACCTCCGAGGAGCTGGCCACGCCTCGCGCCGACCTGCCCACGGCGCGGCAACACGAATTGCGCAAATTGCTCGAGCTCCACGTGGACCAGGTGAGTGGGTTCGACCCGAGGTGTGAATCGGAATCCTTCACTCATTTGCAAATCCGCTTTGTAGTTCCTGTCGGCCGTGGTCACCATTCTGCGCGCCCTGTTGGCTGCGGCGCCCGTCTCCGATGGCCTCCGTACGCCTCCGCCTTCGCCCAATGGCGAACAAAGCCGACCCGACGCTTCTTCCGATCATTTGGCTCCGACGGGCCCGTGTCTGACGGGATCTGCGGCTGAAACGGCCGCTCTGGCTTGTCAAGCTTTGGCTCATTTGTACTCGTGGTTGCCGTTAGCCCAACATTTGCAACCGGACTTGTTGCAGATCTTGTGTCAATACACGACCTTGGGTCTACATCCCCAATCGGTAAGAGAGTCGATTGAACGTTTTTCGGTGCAAATCATAAGCCATGTTAAGATTATGGAACCATTAGGAAGGAAAAAAATTGGCAAACGGCCTCTGATTTTAAATGAATGCTAAGTTTGTTTGATTCTTTGAGTAGTTGCTCTGTGGAGTTGATCTCAGAAAGACTTTTGAACTTATCTAGCTCGTCGATATGACTTATTGAATCCACCCCGTAGATAAACGGGAAATATTGCAGTATGACGGACACAATCTCAAGTCCTGAAAGCTAAGATTCCGAAAATTTGGGGATCATAGGTTATGATTAGGGACGGGCCGCCAAAAGTGCATAAAAACAATAGCAGAAAGTGCAACTAAAAGTCTTATTATATGGCTAAAAATGCAACAAAAAGCGCAAAAATGTAAGTTTTTTTTTTATTAAATCTTCAATTTTCGTGAAATAAGATTCATAAACTAAAGGGATTCATCACTGCATTTGATGGATATTAAATATTGATGTTGCTCCAATATCTCATTTATTACCGTTTGATGTTGCATTCAACCAACCTTTCACCATTGATTAATTATCTTGCTCCTTATAGGATCTAAGTGATCTCCGTTTGAACGCGTTGGCCATGAGTGTCCTCAACGAAATTTTGTACAAGAACTGCCTTCCACAATCCACCGAAGAGGCCCTCTTCCACCTCTTTCAAAACTGTTTTCATCTCTTGGAACGATTATTAAAAACGGACCAGACTGGGCGCGCCTTAAACCTTGATCAAATGGATGAAACGTAAGCATTCCCTCAAGAATCTGTGACTACAAATATTCTTTGAGCCACGCTTGCTCTACCATCCATCGATCAGTTCGAATGGCTCGCTGGACTTGGCGTTCCAAGTGATCAATGTCTTGGTAGGGTCTGGCCACAATAACTTCCCACTCTTTCAGCAAATCCCCAATAGCTCGAATTTGCTCTTCGGGTTTCATTTTTGCCAAAGTCTCCTCGAGAGCTCTCCATCGTTGTTTCAGCTCTTGGATTTTGGTTAGCTTCAACCAAATGTTGGTGTCTTTTTGACATTTGCCCACGGGACATCGAATCACCTTTTCTTTGGTGTTCTCTTTTAAAGGAAAGGTTGCCGAGCAAGCCGTGTTCGAGCACTTGAACACGATCATGTCGTTCGCCTCTTTCCTAGTCTGTTGCTCTCCTGAGAGGTCACTGTTCTCAGGTTCATTTTGCTCTTCCTCGTCACTTTCAAGGATAAGAGGGTCACCAGCTTTGATAACGCGATAAGTGAAGACTAACAAGTGGTTAAGAGTGAAAGTCACGAATGCGTTGGAATCTTCGGTGGGTTTCCGCTTCTTCGCCAACGAGAGCAGCTTTCCGTACTCTGGAAACAGTCCCAAACCATAAGTCTTGAAGGTGATCGGGTTAGGACTATTTGCCTCCTTTGCCTTTTCCATTTTTGAATGGCGCAATGGGAAAGCAAACATGTCTACCAAATGAAGGCACTTCCACAAGCATGAGATTATGTTTCTCTCCGAAGGCTGAATAGTTTTCAGGTCTCGGGATTCTCCGGAATATTTGATGGCTCGAAGGATTTTCAAGAGCACGGCGGTCACGATTCCTCTCTCGCACCGTTGCTCTTCAGAAAGAGCTAAGACATCATAATCTCCAGCTACATTTAACCTGGAAGTAATGGCTTTCATTCCTTGATCGACCAAAACCTGTGGATCGATTGAAATCAATATCCTGAGGGCCAATCGTGCGAATGGGCTCAGACCCACAGACTGGCGAAGGTATTCCGGATCCAAAGGCCATTCATATCGATGGTAGGAGGCATTAGCTTCTGCCCTCGCCTTGTCGTTGGCAAATAACGTTTTACCTCCAAATGAGCACGGGATTGGCGCTAACAAGGGTTTAAGAGTTTGCGGGCAGAGTTGGGGAAGACCCGGGAGGCCACTTAAAAGGATTACGAATTGAGGATTCTCTTTGAAAAGACACGATCCCAAGGGTGTGTCTCGACTGACCCCGGTTCGAGGTTTATCAATTTGTTCTAAACGGGGCGACAACAATGAGTGAGGCTCCGTTGTCTGGGCATCCTGTTCCCCCGATGATGAGAGACCTAAAATAGGTGGCAATGGCAAAGAGATCGGGGTGTCTTGGACACTCTTGGCCACTTTGAAAATGCCCATATTCTTCTTGGTTCTCGCCCTTAATTCGTCCCTGGCTTTCGAGGGCAAATCGGACTTGCCAATCATGTCCAAGCACTTGGAATAAGCAGCTCGAGATTGAATGTATTGCTTCAATCGGAGCAATGAATGTCCTTTCCTTTTGAAAACCTGTAAAACCTGAATTAGATACAACCCTCTTACGATTGGCGAAGTAGGTTCTTTACCTTATATTGCAAGTTCTTAGGGTAGCCATATTTCAAAGCCATATCAATATCGTTGACGCACGCTTCATAACTGCCCACTGCGTCCATGGTGGCGGATCGATTGGCCAAAGTGATGGCGAATTCCGTGTTTTGCTCAGGGTTGGACCAATCCACGGGATGAGCGCAAATGCTAGCGGTGTATTTCTCTCGAGCCTCGAGATGGCGGCCCTCTTTGAAAAGACGATTTCCTTCCTCTTTCAGGGCTTTGGCCACGGTCAAATCGTGTTCCAAAGTTGGTTTTAGATTTATCTCCGAGCATTCCGGAATACTATCTTGGGATAGAAGAAAATCCACAAGTTCAGAGTCGCTAGTTTCTTTTAGCTTCGTCAAATTTCCACTCGAAACAGTTTGGAGATAAGCCTCGTGAATTGGCGAGCCATCTTCTAAGAAGCGAGTTTTGGACCTCATGTTTCTGAATGTCGTTCAGAATCAATGTCCAAAAAGTGCTTATGGGTTAGACATTAAATGCGGAGAGAATCTTCGAGAATATTGGCTTCTTGCCAAGCCGGCTTTTCCCTTCTACGAATATCCCCTCTCCCTTTTCGTCTTGAGCATTGCAAATGATTCCCACCTGTGTTCACACCACTCACGACTTTCTTTTCCTTCGTTTTCTTCAATCTCGACTGTTAAACTTTCGATGCTTCTCGATCACTTTATTCCCTTGCTTACGCGATGAAATGATTAGCATGCTTCGGGATGAAAGGATGCTTCTACGATTGGTTTTGTTCTAGGTTCTTGGATAAGGTGATTGAGTTCGTCCGGATCTTCATGGGGTCGCATTTTCATCGGTTTGAGGAGAATGCCCATGCTCACGTGGTCGAGTTCATGAGCCTCGTCTTTAAGCTCACATTTGTTGTGACCAAAGTGGAAATGTTTGTCGAATGCTTGGAGATCTGGGAAACACTAATAACCTATATTTCCAATGCTCTTTCCACCCGACACAAAGAAGGTCAAGCCGTACTCTTACGATACAAAGAGGGTCTTTTAGGCTTGGTGGACGAGATGCTCAATAAGATTCAATTTCAAAAGTCACACGAATTCCTACAACCATTCCTTGAGTTAGATCAATCATGCGCACATCAGGTACAGAAAATGAAGTCTGCCGATTATTAGTAAACTTTAGTTGACGAACTCATTTTCATATTGATTTGATTTCTTGATCTTTTAGGAAGTGGACGAATGGCGAGGCTATTTAAGTACTTGCATCGAGGTGATCATGAAAGTGAGCGATCTTTTGTCAGAGGAGGTGTTAAAACGCGTGGTAAGACAATCCTTAGACTTCAAAAGTTTGGTCTGTTTTGTTTCATATTATCCCAAGGTACTGAAAAAATCATATCAAGTTTGCAAAAAAATCCCAAACACTATGAGATATGTTTCTGACCTAGGAAACCAAGTGGATCAACTTTTATTAACTACTTTTATCAAAGTCACGTCTGGATTAAAAGCTATGCATCTGAAAGCCTATTAAATTAACAAATTTCTGAAAAAAATGAACACTTTTTTAAAGATGTTCAAGATACCTGTTGAAATTGAAATTAATTGAAAATATGTTGACCAGGTGCTGATCTATTTAAGTTTAACTGGCTCATTTTTGACCTCCAAAAGCGAAAAACCGCTCTGGGCACATGGAAACACAAATTTATGATGGAATGATGTAGATTTTCGAATAAGTTAAAATATTCTTTATTCTTGTATGTTTGGTCACACCAGGTCAAATTAATAAAAATTGTTACCTGAAACATTTCAAATACATTTTCTTGAATAACTATTTTCCAATTGTCAAGACTACACTAAGTTAGGCATTATTTTTTTGTTCGCGGATTTTTTATTACCGCTACAAGGAATGCGATTCCCTGTAAATTGAAAGATTTCTCCCGACAGCTTCAATCCGACCCCCAACAAGATTCGAACCTACGCCATCTGGGGAAGCACTTACACTCGGCACTTTTAAGAACGCGCTAGTACGCGTAGCCACTCTGGCTTCCTCAATTCACTTGAAAATACAGAGAAAACTACTGAACATATGTGCTTTTTGATGTCTTGTGAATTTGATATTTCTCGAAGGACCATGCTCAAATTGGATCAAATGCGATTTTTTTTTAATCCTGCGGAATTTTATGAAAGTTGTGTCGACCACGTACGAACATGTCCTTTTTTATGGTTCAAGAAAATGTATTTTAAAAGTTTTAGATAACAATACATGTTATTTTGACTATTTGTGACCAAAAATACAAGAAAAAAGAATATTTTGATTTATTTCATGAGATCAAAACTCTATATTTTTCCTAGTAAATTTGTGTCGTAAAAACCCGGATCGTTTTCGCTTTCGCTTTTGTTTTCGCTTTTTTGGGTCAAAAATGAACCAGTTAAACTTAAATAACTCGGCAGAAGATCAACAAACATATATTTAACTGCAATCTAACAGCGATGTAACCAAGATCTAAAAATGCATTGAAGTTTTTAAAAAGATGGATCGGTTTTTATTAGATGACTTTTAATATAGACCTGATTTAGATAAAAGTGAAAAATCAAAATTTTTCCGCTTGGTTTCTTGGGTCTAAAAAAAGTGTTTGGAAAATTCTTAACAAACTTGATATGATTTTTTTCAGTACCGTGATCCCTTATTCCATCTCCTTGTCCTTTTTTAGTATTGGTTGTGGCGTGAGATGGCCAAGTCATATTTCCCTCTTTCGGATCATAAAGCAACCATGAATGAGAAATGTCCCGAGGACCAACAACGTTTGTACTTGTTCCTGAAGGATTTCTCTGCCGTTTTAACCCTCATGGGAAGGCTGTCCACGCTTTTTATTGGAGAGTTCTTCTTAGAGCGACTTCATGATGGACACGAGATGATGAAGGAGCTTATCACTCTGACCACTTTCAGCTCGCGAAACAAATTCTACGCGCTGGATTTGCCCAACAAAGTCAAAGATGGTTTTGTTCAAGTGTAAGTCAATGTCAACTCACTCACTGATTCAACCCCCTAAATTGATACTTTAAGTGTTATATCTTTACCAATTCAGTCAGGTCTCGACCATCGCGTCTTTGAAAGCCTGGTGTCACTGGTTGGCTCAGCTTCATGCCATCGCCTCCTCAGACACTCACCATGAAACCTTGTGCAAGGACTTGACCTCGGCTATGGTTCTGACCATCGGACCAGTCATTCGACAACGTGATTCGCCCGCTCTAGTCCATTCAGCGGCTCATTTCCTTGTCACTCTCACGGGAACGGTTCGCCCTCCGTCCATTTGGAAGCTCAAAGAGTTCACGGACCTGTATTCGTCCATTGGTGATCTAAATCTGGAATCCGATGCCAACCGCTTAGTCATTCGTGCTCTCGCCAATGTTTTACTTTTGCCTTGGCCAGGACTTCCAGACCAAAGATGGGACGAGCGACAAAAGCATTTGTCCAAGTTCTTGCGGTCCATTAACGCTCCATTTCTGCGTTTGAATTCCATGCCAAACTTGCATTCCAATCGACACGAGCAAATCAAAGGTAAGGATTGTCATTTTGTACGCCATCCCATGGTCTTAGGTTCAAAACCTTAAATGTTGTTGGTTATTGTTTCAGCCGAGCCAGTGGTTTTAAGCTCACTTGAAATCATTCAAGATCTCGTAGAAAGTGTTCTAAGTGAGAAGACTCAAAGCAAACGGCTGTGTTACCATTGCATCAAGGATTTTTTTGACACGTCCTTGGCCATTTTTCCAATCTACCTCGAGAACACTCGTGTTTGTAAAGGGCTGTTCAATTTCTTTCACAACGCCTTTGATGTACTGAAAACTCAAATGGGCGCGACCACCGTAGAAAACGCCATCCAAACCATTCTTTCCACATTTGGGAAGGACCAATTGAAAGAAGTGATACTGAATGAAGGATCTAGTGGAATGCACGTGGCAGAAAGCTTTTTGTCCATCCTCGATTTTGTTGTCAAAGAACCGAATGCATCGTTTCGGAAATTCGTCACCGATACGTTGAACTTGGTCATCAATGACATCTATCCTCTGGTGGCTGATGTAAGTACCTAAGTGTTCTAATCTCTATTTAAAGATCAATTCAGTCAAATTTACGTCTTTTTTTTGCTCTCTTTCAACTTCTAGAAACCGACGGCCGAAATCAAGTGCTCGATTTTCCGGTTGCTGTACAATATCTTATTGTACAATATGCGCCTATTTTTCAAGCCCTCCGTAGTGAAGAGTCTCGTGCTGGCTGGAAGTGAGTCCGACGCAGCTTTTTCCCCCAACAGTGGTAATACAAGTCAAGATAAAGTTGAACATCAAGCGGAGTTCATGGCCATTTTGCAAGCCTTCGGTCAGTCGTTCCTCCAACCGGACGTGACCTTATTCCAGCAAAATGTGGCTGCTCTGGAAGACCTAAATAGCCGATGGAAGCTCTATCACAAGGTACGCGAAATGATAAAGGCAAATTCTGTATTAGAACCTTCATTTGTGTCTGATCTTCTAGCCTATATTTGTGGAGCACTTCACTGAACAATTCTTAAGCGTGTTCTTTCAAGTCCTCTTACGTGGCAGTCATAATTTGTTGAGCGAAGAAATCACCCTTTGCATTTACCACATGGCTTCGGTGGACTTTGAAGCCTTCTTCAACCGGTTTGTACCCTTTTTCCTGGAGCAAGATCCAGATTTGGATGTCAATCAAAAGCAAATACTTCATACCGCCTTTAAAGCGGAAAAAGTGAGTTGAGTGGTCGGTTATAAACTTGTTGGATTGCCACATTCATGTTCCTGTTGCTTCGTTTTCAGGATCTTCCCACGTTTTTGGCCAATACCAATCGCTTTGTCACGGACTTCAAGTATTATAAACTGTGCAACCTGAGTTTAAAGGCGGATACTGTGACATTTAGTTAGGATCTCAATGTGTTTTGCTCGATTTCTTCGAGCACTGTTAACAAAATGAATGATGCGATTTGATCAATTTATTCGGGACAAGTTTGAAATGATGAAGATAATAATATTAATGATAATAGAAAAAGAAGACAAGGCTCATGATCACTTTCTTCTCTCACGAAAAGTACAGGGCGTAGGTTCTTAGAAATATCAAGACTTGCTTAGGTATGTAATCGTCCCTTTCAGAAGGGTTCGTTGGCACCAAAAGATCCTCCATGCGCTTCCATTCCACCAGCAGGTGTTGGATGTTCTTCACTTTTTGCTCAGCGCGTTTACAAAGGACGTAGTATCGCTCCTGCATCTTGGCCATGTCTTCTCTGACTTTCACATTGGCTCCCTTGATTCCATCGCACGCCGCTTGGACTAGCTTCAATGTGGCATTGGCCTTGACCACGCCTTTAAGGGCCAAACAGGCATTTTGCTCGGCTTCACGGGCTTCCTCGAACGATTTGGGCTTCTCCGTCACATCCCGAATCTTGACTTCGGCCTCGTTGAGCCAAGGCACGAAGATGAGATCTCGGCCGGCTTCAAACTGGAACTCATTGCGAATGGCAGTGGCAAACTCGATGGTGTCCACTTGAGTCAAGTAGGCCTTCAAGTTCATTAGTCCCACTTTGGCCTTCTTGAGATCCTCTTGGAAGTTTTTCCCCGTGGGACTAGATTCACACTCTTTGTGGAGGGCACCTAGTTCGTCCATGTCTTGTCGAAGGTCCATGGTACGGAAAATTTTGTCTTCGAGTCCGACCGAATCGCCGTCCACGATCTCTTTGATGTTGGCCTGATTGTTTTGAATGGTGTCCAAAAGGCGAGCCACTTTCTCCTGGATGGTTTCTGTGACCAGAATGGTTGGTGGAGCTTCATAATCCTCTTTCCGAGGGAACCACGTGAAAATGGGATGCTCTGAAACAAACGAACCCGTTCATTACATGTGCTGGTTTTTTGGTTTTCAAATCAGTCAAAGCTTTCTTTACCCTCTTCTTCCATGACTCTGGTCTCCAATACTCAAGATATATGGACGAACTTCTTAAACAACTTCCTACACCTGGCTGCTAACAGACTGTTACAATTGTCAGCCTCAAACGGGACACAAATCTTAGTCTTTAGAGGTGTTCAGATCTTGGGCTTGAGGACAAGTGTCGTTGGCAGATTGCCCTAACCTTGCCAATTTTAACGGCTTGTCTTCGTCGTCTTTGCCATTCGGCCTATATCTAGGTCAACTTACAAGCGAGATGGGAAGGTTATTATCGAGTCGCCTGACTCGGGTGTTGGGCACATGTATTTATTTCTCCTCCTCCTGTTCTTCTTCCCTCTTTTCCGTTCATCCGCAACACGCCTCACACACCAACAAGGCTTTAGTAATCACCTCATGAGTCGCGGGCTCGTGTCAACTTGCTGCAAGTGTCCAAAGTGGCAGACAGACCCACACCACTACACAACAAAGGCTAAACACTGGGAGCATGTAATCGATGGTCATTGCTTGTAGCAGAGTACTATAAAACTTCTCGACCAAGTGTGATTTTGCTCCATTTTTTAGATTTAGGAATTTTTCTATTTTAGGAATCCAAAATAAAACATGACGGACAATTACTGGTAGGGGGTAACTTGTGACCTTCTTGATATTTAAAACTGGAAAGGGTAAGAAAAAAGGGCAAGACAGAGCGAAGAAAGACTGATAGAAACAGCAAGAGTGGTAAAAATAAGTGAAGCACATGAAACTGGCCCATGGGCTGATCCGCTGTTTACTGCCTTGGTGATTAAACGGTCCGAGTTATGATTTGTCCGCCAATTTGTTGTCGGGAGATCGCGCGCATTAACGGTAATCTGCTAAGTCTTTCACCGCTCAGTCTTTCGTCTTAACCACGGGCCCAAGTGATTGACACGTACCCTGGAATGACAGGGGCAACGAAAAAATTCATGAAACGTTCACAGAATAACTTTTTAAAAAAACAGGGAGCTGCATTAATTTTTTTTTTTTAATTCAAATGTTCGGTACTATTCTATATCTTTTTATCTATCTATAAACATCAATAAAAAACTTTAGATCTTAAAATTTCATTTGATATTGCTGCAAAAAATCAAGAGATTAAGCGAGCTATTCAGCTTTACTGACAAAAATAGACCATAAAGGAAGGGGGTTTGGGGCTTTTAACAAAACGGATTTTCGGTTTCCAGTGGTTGATTGTGAAGATAACTTTTGGCGACGAACACGTGGCGAGGTTAGTTCTACGTTTTCGTTTACGTTTACGTTTGGCAAGTTTGGCATTCAAAAGCTGTCAATGCTACGTTTTCATCGTGGTTGGAATCCATCTCTGAAAGGGGACAAGCGTTACAAATTGTTTAGAAATAAACGCAGGGCATGAAAATTTACGGCAAATGTATCCACACTAACTTTAATATTTTTGTTACTCGATTATTCAACAACGCAGTTCTAAATCAAACTAAATGCAGAATAAATTTCTCACTATCGGAGCTGTAGAACGGTAATTGTGCTTTTATTCGTAGAATAAAAGCTTGTATAGGTTGCAATAAAGCCTTGTAATCAAATTGTATGGAAAGCATTTTTTTAATTTATTCCGTTTTTTTTTCAAATCTTCAATGTTTTTGCTCAGCATCTCTGCTTATCTTAAGCATCTTTCGGCCTTCAAAGAATCCTTATACGGCTCTATCCATTACTTATGTGCATACAATTTGTATCTGAAATTTATTGGTGGGACAAGATTCATTTTTTGTGGAGGGCACCTTGGCCGTCTATGAATTGTCGAAGGTACGTGGTAAGGAAAATTTTGTCCTCGATTCCGACCGAATCGAGCACAGTCCACACTTACTTTTGATCAGTTGAAATGTTGGAAAGGAAACAGGAAGAGTATTTCTGACTGTTATAGTATTTTGAACCCTGAATAATCTGGTTTGTTTATGTTGCTGTTGATTCCTTTATCCGGAAATCCAAACGGGAAGAATATTAAAAATTGGTGAAACGCAAGCGAATACAATCTACTGAATGATCTGAATAAGTCAAGGGTTAAAAGACAGTAAAACGCAGAAACATCTTTGATGTTGACCTGATATTGATTTCGGCACAAGTATTCCAAAATGACGAGTCCAAATGTCCAAGGGTAAAATATCGCGTATTCTTACAGCCATTTTTGGGTTCCTATCTCTTTCGTCATTACCGGATCAAAGTGACAGGTGTGTGTAAAATAAAGGGGTAAGTTTTTATACTAAATGTTGTATCCGTTGATGGAATAATCAATTGAAAATAGAACTCCTCTATTTTCTATTTGAACAACTACAGGGTGCGGAAAAGAAAAGTGCGTAGTTCTTCAAAGTGCTCTAAAGCCGTCAAAAATGATTTTTTTTTTAATCTGAAATTTTGATAGTAAAATTTCGAAACCTTTCTCTTTCGATTGGTACCAAAAACTCGTTAATCCATGGAAACAAACTTAAAATGGAAGCACAAAACCAAAGGATACTTGATTTTTCTAATGCCCAAGTGACGCAAAAAGAGATTGCCGCCACATGTGCGTCAGTTTGTGGACCGTCAGCAGGGTTGGTCAGGGGGATTATCCCCTCCAAAAAGAGTCCCGTTTATCCCCCTTAGGATAAACGGGATTTTCCTTCAAGCAGTAAAAGGGATAAACGGGATAAACGGGATAAACGGGATTTTCCTACTTTTCAAGCTTTTTTCGTACTTTTCACGCTTTTTTCCTACTTTTCAAGCATTTTTTCTTACTCTTCAAGCATTTTTTCCGACCTTAAAAGCAATTTTTTCTTGCTCTTCAAGCATTCTTACCTTAAAAGCAATTTTTTCTTGCTCTTCAAGCATTCTTACCTTAAAAGCAATTTTCTCTTACTCTTCCAGCATTTTTTCCTATCTTAAAAGCACTTTTTCTGTCTTCAAGCATTTTATCCTATCTTAAAAGCAATTTTCCTACGTTTCAAGCGTTTCTTCCTCATTTCTATAATTATTCACAAATTTCTGTAACAGTATATTACCCACAAAATCTCACTTTTTTCAATTAAGTCCCACACAAAAAATGATTTCCATTAATGCAATGAAAACTCCTAGGTTTTTAGCTTTTATTTGTTTGTGTTTCCGAAGTCAAAACGCAGCTTTGCAGCTGCAATCTGATATAGGCTGTCTGCTCTGTAGGAATATTGCAGGGTTAGTTGGGGGACTTTCTCATCCATAAAGCGTCCTGTTTTTTGGGATTAACGGGATTTTCCTCCAAGGAATAACAGAGATAAAGGGGATTTCCCTCCTTTATCAAACAAATTCCCCTTATTTCTAGAAATTACTTCATTTTTGTGTCTCTGTATTACATTCACTGAGCATGAAGTTTTCTTACCTCAATATCTTCAACTGTGGAAGACTTCAATTTCATCACCACTCGACAAGTATTGTCAATTGTAACATGTTTTTTGAGTTTGATAGTATATAACAATTATTTCTGTTATATATCTGTTAAATATTGTAAATATATTTTACTGATATTTATATTAAGCCTTTAGTGTTTGATCGGCCATTTTCAGGGATGCCAAAAAGTATTCAAACATGTCAAAATCGGAACAAAATTTGCTTTATTTCGTTTATCCACCGGTTCATCCCGTTTATCCTCCCATTTATCCCGTTTATCCCCCAATTTATCCCGTTTATCCCCGGGTAAAGGGGATAAATCGAAAAAGTTGATCCCCCGACCAACCCTGACCGTCAGCGCCGTCCCCTATAAACCGGACGAAGTTCCCCACCAGCACCATGATGCTCAGCATTGTGGTGTCTGACGGCAGGTAAATTACACCAATCTGGTTCCCAAAGGCCTGAGAATGGGCGCCAAGGAGTACCTGGGGGTGCTCCAGACTAAGGTGAAGCCCTGGCTTGATGCCACCTACCCCAACCGCAACTACATGTGGCAGCTGGACATCGCCCCTTGCCACACGGCCAAGATTGTGCAGGAGTGGCTGTACTCGAACTTGCCCTCCTTCTGGCCTAAGGACCTTTGGCCCCCCTTCCTCCCCTGATCTCAATCCCCTGGACTTTTCTTTTTAGAGCGTTGTTGAGACAAGAGCTTGCGCCACCCCCCAACGAAGTATCGACGCCCTGAAGGCTGCCGTCCAGGTCGAGTGGAACGCCATGTTAATGGAGACCATCATGAAGACCTGCAATCTCTCCGCGGCCGTTTGGAGGATGTATTTGCGGGTGATGGCGGCCATATTGAAGATTTGTTAAATTGGACTTGTTATTAAATCTTCCCTGAAAGTATAAATTAAATTAAATGAACATTTAAAAAGTTATAGCCGTTTCAGCTTTTTCATCTAGACACGCAGTCTTCTCTTCCGCACCGTGTAGAACAATCAGTCTTTGTTAGATAATGTTTTCAACTAAACGTTAGCTTAGAACACCCCCTTAGGAGTTAGTTTTGGGTATATTTGAGCTTTGCGCAGTCACATGCGACCTAGTGATTAAAGTAATGAAAATTACTCTAAAATGATGAATATCTATTAACCCTGACAATAAACTGAGTCATCTAAACGCTCTTACAGTTTGGTCTCAACGTAGCTCCAGCGTTTCAAAGGCCGGAGTGTATACTCATAGCCCGATGTACTGACTTGATTTGGTACACTCGGGCTATTTGAAACAGAATAGTTAATATGCGACTAATGGTTGTTGAAATTACTATGTTCTTAAATCATGAAAAATCCTGACCGCATAAAATTTTGTGCATACGTAACAAAAGTCATTAGTAGCGTCTCAAGGCAACAAGTTTAGACGAGGAGTTAACTAATTCTTTCCCTATGTTCCAGTACAGTTGTCCAAGAATCGAGATGTGTCCATACGCGTACATGCAAAAGATGCAATTTGTCCGTTTGGTTGTAAAATACTCATTTGGTTTCGGTCTCGTCCGACTTACGTCTCTTGGTCTTGAAAAGGGGAATTGAACCCGACCTTCAACCTATTGACTGCAGGTCAATTTAGGATGGTGACCACTTGGCATAGAAAGGTGCTGTACACCTGCATTTTGAAACTCTCTTTTGCCAAATTAAACCTTAGTCTTGAGGAACTTTGCAATCTTGATCAGGTTGAATGATCTCAAGAAATTCAACGATTCTTCGAAGTTCAGCCGTCGAAGTTCAGATCCATACGATAATATCTCCACACCTGTTCATTTGCGGGGGCGTTTTGCAATATGTACAATAAATGGTTAAGGCCAATTGATCATTCTCGCCAATACATAGCTCAGCATTGCCACTCCCCCGTGTTCCTCGTTGAGCTCAAAAATATGTTCCAGAACAAGCTAATGTGAAATGAGAACGAACGCATGAACAAGGTGCTAGAACATGTCCAAAGTACGAAGACAACCAACAATACATCATCAACTTTGATTGCTCAACGTCTCATCTAGCTCGGAATCAAAAGCTCAGAATAAGGTTGCAGTGTGGTCCGAAAAGTGCTGCTTAACGATCAGAGCAAAAGTGAATTCTCGTGCCCATCCACTCTTGTTGGTTGATTCGTTGGCATGAGCTTGGTGGTCAATTGCGACGATTGAAAATGCTCAAGGCTGGAAAATCCAGGTTGGTTTGTTGCTTGGGAGGTTCGTTAGAAAGAAAACGCCCCCGCACTTTGCGGGCGCCAAACAAATCACGCTCTGAATTACGTCATGCCTATTATGCCTACTACAATGTGCTCGGCATGAGGGAGGCCTACTGACGATGTGAAAAGTAATACGAGTGTAGAGCAAAATCTTGGCCCATGGAGGAGACAAAATCACACGACCAAAACACATTGAACGCTCGGATGTAGGCGTTGAGCTTCCTCGAAAGGATCCAACGGCAGACCATTGGGTAATAGTAGATCGATGATGGAAGGTGCTTGGTGGGTCCTTGGACTGTCAGCCATTGGATGGCCTATACGTTCAACGGATTGCTACCATTCCGTGGAACCCTCCAAGATTGGCGTTTCTCCTCTGAAACGGAGAGTTACCTTACTAGTGAGGAATCTGGGAATCACGGCCAGGACGACGGCAACCACCACTTGATAGAGATCTTGGTTGAGCGAAAAAAGCTGCTGCTTCCACAATTAGATTTTCCTGAACTCATTCTTGGCCCGCTCGTTTCGACACACAATGGGCCTCCAAAATGATGGAGGCGGAGAGGACTCGCACCAGCGACGTTTGAGGGGAAAATTCTTGGCCCCGTGCTCATCGTGCTGGTTTTTTCGATGGTCGAAGGGAAAAAGACGGTTAGGTGAGCTTTTTTGCGCGTCTTGAAGGTTTCCAAATCAGTCATCAAGTTTGAGCAGTCAAGGATTGAGGCGAAATCAAAGGATTTCTTCGAGATACACTTTCTTGTCCATTAATCATGTCACCCGGCCTTGGGACGACTCTGCATGAAGTGCGTACCACCGGGTGGTCCCTCCAACCGGGATGGAAATTGGTGCATCTCCACGGTGAGCACAGATCCATGTTCTTCGATGATCAGGATTCCCCGGTGATGTTGTCATCCAATGTGATGGCCTCCCCACTTCTTCATCACAAGAAGAACATCCTCAAACGACGCAATAGTTTTTCCGAGATGTGGAACTCGACTTCCGAAGTGTTTGACCGTTGGTCCTCATCGTTGGTTCGTCACAAAAAGCCGCCTCAGATCCTTGAACACACGAGGCACAGAAATTGGAACCAAAATGCGCCCCCTTCGGATGAGTCATCGAGCAGTTCCGATGGTTCCAGTGGGCAATCCGATCGAGCCAGAGGAGGTTCTTTACGTCGATTGAGTGGACGGAGACCCTTGCCATTCGAACCGTTGTCAGAATTGCCTTCCGAGGACAATCGTGCTGTGCAATCACGTACTGGACATTTTCAATCCGAAAGCATCCGTAATCATCCTTCGTCTCGTGCTCGAGCTCGTCTCTCGAAGTTGGATTGGTTTCGAAGTTCGCTTCAAGATTTGAGCCACTCGCCTCAGGGACCTCAGCGACCTCCACGATGTCCGCGAATAAACTTGATGGACCATGCTTCTGAAAATGCTGGCTTACACAGTGTCCTCAAGAAGCCTGGCTCGGTTCGTGGGCCAAAGCAATTGAAAAAAGTGGCCTTTCTAGAAAATACCCAAAGCAGCAACAGCGGTCGGAGTCTTCCATGACCCCGTCCACTCCAAATTAATTGGACAAGATCGGCCATATGTGTACAAGTTTTAGTCGATCGAGGGATTGGCCCCATGACTTCGTAACAAAGCATGTTTAATTATTCTAAACCTTCCAAAGCTTCCTAAATACAGATCCATTGTCTGTTCATGAATCAGATCCAACTTTGAATTGTATTCGGTCGGCGCCAAACTAACCAATCAGGTTTACTCATGATGTTACCCACCACGTCCAGAAATGGAAGATGCTTCTTCTCGTTAAAACAGTGAAGCGAAATCATGAGAACGTGTGAAACCGAAACCGATAAATGAGAAGCAGCCTTGTCTCAGACAAATCAGGTTCCTCTTTCCAGTTTTCGTCGCGATTTCAGAGCTGTTGAGTACGTTTTTCGAAAACGTGTTCCGAATCGATTGTGATTAATCTACCCTTAATGGATGGGATATCTAGAACGAGGAAAACATTGGATACATTTTGGGTCGCTCATCAAGTTAACATTCTTTTTTAAACTTTCCTCGGTTTGCTCAAAAGTCAGCATATATTGGAGACCTAAGGTGGCAATCATTAACACAACAACCTGCCTCTCTGATACAAATATATCATCTTCTATACCCATCAAGCTCATTAGCTCCGGTAGTTCCCAGCATATTTAGTTTTCCATGGGATTTTGCTTTTGTCGAACGAGATTTCTAAACGCTAAGTCCTAATCGTTTTCCCCAGCTCAGTTGAAAATCATTTGTGAATCGTCAAGCTAGCCCCTCTGCCAAAATGACCGACGAGTTTCACAGTGTCGAAAAGGCGCTGAGTGAGCATTTGCCGGAAAGGGAGTGGCAACAAGTTCAAAGAATTCTTTATGGCAAGGCTCTCAAGTAAGTTTCCTTTGGCCCAAAGCAAACCTTTGGGTTCCTACTCATTGCACAAGTACTGCCATTATTACATACATTGCGTTATGTCATCAACTCATAGGCCCTTAGAGCTTGGACCAATAATCGAAGGTGCCGCCCAAGAGCACGACTATGAGGTATTGGGATATCGATTCGAGGCTGCTTCTGAACAGCTTCGATCGCCTCACATTGTTCGAGTGGGTTTGATTCAAAATAAGATCGTTCTGCCCACCACGGAACCCTTGGAAAAGCAGAGAAACGCAATTTTTCGTCGGATCGGTCAAGTGATTGACAATGCAGGACAAGCTGGGGTTAACATCGTTTGTCTTCAAGAAGCTTGGAGTGAGTCAAACCAATACCTAATCGACCACTAAGACAAGGTGAAACTTAGTTTGCTCTTTTAAGTGAGCAGGCTGCTATGAAAGCAATAAAATTTTAGGGACCAAAGACAGTAAAAATGAAGAGAAGAAACGGAGTCTTTCATTTCCAGAAGACTAATCCATTAAATGGCAAATTTCCATCTCATTTGATAAATGAGATACTCTGACCGTATTTGAGGAAATACGAGGGATATCCAGACTAGAGGTAGATTGAGCTTGTAAGTCGTTAAAATAAACGATTTTTGGATTCATGAGAAACAGTTGAATTGAACATTTATCTCTTGTGAGCAGATGTTATTTCCCAAATTTTGTTGGCAGACAAACTTGTTCGAAGCTACGATTTAACTAGACAAGGTGTGTTGGTTGATCCCTGTATACATAGAAAATGAGTGTCAAGAGCGAACAACAAGACAAAAATGATGTACGAGGGTGAGCCAAAAAGATCTCAGACAACTTTCATAATTTGTGCATTTTAAAAGTCATTCCCTTTATTTTCTTACAAAAGCTCCAGTGTCATCCATATTTACCGGGTGGAAATTAAGTCGGGGCCG
>CM021320.1:6597517-6613260 GCA_010645155.1 Tigriopus japonicus | reverse complement strand
CAAGCCGACTGAGTATCATGTTCTTCATTTTTCGGACATGCTCCCTTCCGGACAGATCCCACGTTACCTCAATCCCCAGTATATTCACTGACGATGTCGCATGAATGGTTTCTCTCCCAACAGAGATTGTTTATATATATTTTTTTGTATATAGTATATTTGTTTGGGTTTTCAGAATATTTGTTTGTTTGGGGTAAATTTGAATTGAGGTAATCTGACCCACCCTCTCTACGTCAATAACCAAAATTTTCAGCATATACCTCTACCCAACTGCATCTGTACTGTCTGTCAATCCCCGCTTCATTTCTTCCATGTGCACTGAAACGCATTCTAGTCAATTGAACTGTGATATCACAATTTTACTCATCTATTTATACGTTTTAACCATTGACATTGTCATGTATTTGACCATACATGTATATTTTTAATTTAATTTTATTTCATACTTCTGTTTTGACCTGCCCGACATGACCAAGAGTCGCAATAAACATTATTATTATTATAAATTTGTACCATTCCCAAATAAAAACAGTATTGCTGTCAAGATTTGTCATTATTTGCAAAAGCGAGTGTCTAGTGATTATTTTCGCCAAATAGTTATTGCTATTGAAATGACTTATTGGTCCAAGAGATATATTCCATGCAAATGGAACACTTACTTTTGACTTTCGAAATTTTTACAAGAATTTGATTTTTTTGACCTTTTTCAACTCGTAAGGGATGTTATTTTTGGCAGCCCTGTTTTTCGGGGAGACCAAAACAAACAACAGCTGTTGACTTCTCTTTCTAATTTGTTTGTGATTTCTATTTGTTTGGTATGCTGTCGTTTGTTTGTCTTTGTATGTTCTTGGTTATATTTGTTTGTTTCCCTTCAGTAGTCTAAGGTATTTATTTACCTGATATGCAAAAAGAGAATTTTAATTAGGGTGGAGTTTAAACAAGGGCCAATTAATGGGTGATTGACAACAAAATCTTAGTGATGTGATCTGAAATCTGGGCTTGCGCAATGCAATTTTTTCACGGGAGGTTGCAAGGTAGGGTTGCCTCTTTGAGAATGGGTGCTTTGCTCTTGTAAACAGAAGTTTCATGCCCTTTCCAACGGACACAAAGTCTCTCATTCATCCTAATGTCTGTCAGCGGTACTAGGTAGTTCAAGCCAGGAACCCCTGAAAGGGGTGGACACGAACTCCGATTTTTGAAAAAATGGTATGAGGCCGAGGCTATATTTTGACACGACGTCATTTATTCCTTATTAATGTCTAAAACTGTTGAACATGTGTCTTGAAAGAATTCACGCAAACTTTTTGTGTTAATATTTGTGGACTGGATGTTCTTCACCTTGATTTTAGAAGTCCCAGCACTCTTTTTACTCGTCTCATGAACTTTTGACATTCAACTCTCCAAAGGATTTTAGTCCTCATAAGAATGAGGAAAATACGTAGATGGAATCTTGCTTCACCCATTAGTCCAACTTCAGTGAAACAATGCTCTACAGAAGTATCTGTGGTGGTATCTGGAGTGTTACTCATCTTCCATCCTCTTCAACACCTCCACAACGCAGGAACCATTTCCATAGGAAAATGAAAGAACAAGAATGGTCTCATTTTGAAACAAGATGGAGTCCAAGTCAGAGATGTTGTTGGCTATAACCATTGAAGGGCACTTTTGACGGTTCTGGATCAGATCAGCCATCTGATCCGGATTGGAACAGGAACAAAGGCAATCACAACGTCCTTGAGACAAAATGAGTGAAAAACATGAGGATTAAAGCCTTGATTGTGGATTTGATTGAAAATGTTTCAAGTCTTGGGGCTCAAGAAGGTCGGGACCACGCAGGACTGGGGCTAAGGGTCCTTCAGGACCAAAGGATCATATCTTATCATTGCAGGGATAGGCTCTACAGGCTTGATAAGGTTTGATTGATCTTCTTAGATCCCCTTGTCCAGGAATTAACAATCAGATTGAATGAAAAAATCCACACAATTCAATCTTGATGGGAGCATTTCATTCTAAAGACTTTGGGAGGGTCCATGGAATCCGGGTTAGACTGTCAGATCACCAATTTGGGCTAACTGACTCCAAAGGCAGATCAAAATATTGAGCCCATCCATTGCTAGTAGGTCCACCTGATAGGTTTCAAAGTCATCTTAATTTGTTCTTCATTTGATCGAATTCTTGACACTGAGGACTTCTTCTTTCTTTGTTCTATATTGACCTTAATCCGAACGCAAATTCCTCTTGAAAAGGGATTAAGAACCAACTTTCCCCACATACTCTCACCCGGATCAAAACGGGGAGTTTTATCGCACTCGTCCATCACACAACTTGAACAACTTAAGAGTATCTTACCTGTCCTTATTATCCTGAACTAAAAGACACAACCATACAATAAAGGAAATTCGAAAAAGGACCAACATTTATAGAACATGTTATGCCAAGGTGACAATCTCACAACCTGTAACAACCTTGATTTCATACAAAGTTTGGCATGTGTTAATTCAGTTCAGGATAATACCTGAAATATTGATGGATGGGTTCAATTGTAAGTTCAAAGATACTAATAAGACGTTCAAGTCGGATGATATATGAGCTCGGAAAAAAAACGATATTTTGTTGTTGATAATTCAAGTAATCGTAAGATATTCTTAGTTGTTCAAGTTGTGCAATGGATGAGCGTAAAGAAACTCCCCGTATTGGTCCGTGGGAAAGTTGGTTCTTAATCCTTTTGCAAGAAGAATTTGGGCTCGGAGTCCGGTGCATATTCGTTTTTTTGCTTTAGTTAGGGCTATCACTTCCGAAGGTTATTGCAGGTAACCTCGTCATCAGATTTCATTTGATCACTTTGATCGTCATCTTGTAGATTAGACACCTTTGTGGGTTCATTCGCACTCCATGATGTGGTCATTCATTCACTATTTCATTCACTCTTTCTTGGGTGAACTGGATGTCTTCGAAACACCAACATCGGACTGATTTTTGGGCATGGCGTTGACCTTTACCAAGGCTAGGACTTGGCTGGACCCGCTTGAAACACAGGGAATACCGATTGGCGCACTATCTTTTGGAATTTTGGTCGATTTCCGTTTGATTTTCCGCTCCCAACATGGCGGTTTGTTCTTCTTGTTTACGAATCTCGGCCTCATACCGGAGGTTGCGTGCTGGAGAAATTCCGCGAGTTCGCATCCAGTATTAATACTATTATATAGGTTATCCCTGTTCAAGCTGACGTCGCAAAAAATTGTTTGATACATCGCCAATTATTGGGCGTTCACAGTCAATTTTAAGGTACAATATCTGTTATATTTGGTTAAAATTTTGGATCTTTTATTTAAGTCGAAAATTTTCAAAACCATTTTTGGGTCAAAAACCTTCGACCTGGTCTTTTCAGGTTGACTTTTTGTGTTCATTGCCACATTCCACAACCACAAACTTTTTTGTTTTGCTAATATATCTATCTAGTTTATACTAGAGCACTAGTTCATACTATCGCCATCTCCCATCGTCGACACTTGATTTTTTTTAGAGCCATTAAGGTTTCCGGACTGCCACTACTAAAAAATTGGCAGCAGAAATTACCCCCTGGCATCGCTGTATATCATCCATCAAGCTCCAATCCACTACAGGAGCTCATGTGAGCTTCTTTACACTCCACGATGGATGTTAGGTTTCTCGCTTACGTTTTTAAATCTAAGCTTGGCTTGGCTTTAAATGTCCTGGCTGCTGACTCTGGTCCAGCGGCCAGCCCGACCCGTATTGCCCGGCCAGCTTAATCTGCCATTCCGCGCACGCTCCACATCTCTTCCTCTCGTCCGATTGGCCCTCGAGAACAACAAGCCAGCTCTGATTGGTCCTTGAGGTTTCCCGCTCAAAGTTGTGTCCCCTTCTGACCCTGATTCAGGCTGACATGAGGTCGAGCCGGTGGGTCGACACCTGTGGTCCTTCCTTCATTCGCCTTAACTGGCTGGGTTCGTTTCATGAATTTCCGTGTTTGTTGCCTCTTCGTTGGTGCTGGCTTGTTTTCAGTCTCATTCTGATCGAGTTAGTGTGGGTCATTCGCGACTGGTCTAGGTGGAACGTGCGTGGAGGATGCTCCAAATCTAAACGCGATTTTTCCAGGGAGGATCGATCCCGGCCCGTGTTGCATTGGATTTGGAGGTCGGTATGGATCCCGGCGAGGCTCTGCCCCAACAGATTCTGTTGCATTTTCAAGGGGGAAACACGGGTGAAGCGCCCGCCATGATTCTGTCTCCGACCACTCGACGCAGACAACGCGGACGAGGCGTGGTGGTTTTGGATAATGTCACGGCCGCATCTAACATGACCAATCGGACCGCATTCACACCGGGTAATCAATGTGCCAGTTAATGGTTCCCTAGATTTAAACCCAATAGAGAGCAAAGAGGGCATTGTAGAGTCAAGTAGAGATCCATGTCTTGATCCGTGTAGCATCACTTCAACAACTCAATTCTTTATCTATATTCAATATCTCAATATCTTTTGAATATCTCAGTAGGTTTGCAAGCTAAGATTACCCAGACCCAATCCATAGGCCACAGGCCATTCATTAAGAGATCAACCAGGAACCACTGTACTTCAGGACGAATTTCAAAAATACACACTAGGTCCAATCATTGTACTAAAATGTGAAGTTTTTGCAACAAATGTATTGTTCCGTTTAATTTTCATTGTACTAATCGGACCCAGTGTGTATTTTGAAAGTAATCCTGTAACAACACTTCAACAGCATGGCAAGAATAACCGATGGTTGAAGTTGCAGAAATATCACTTGTTTGTAGAATACTGACGGACGATTTTTCTCTGAATGTTAAGTAATAATTAATGGTTAACTGATGGTTCAAGATTATTGTCCATCATCCATCATCATCCACATAGGGTAGATTGATAATTATTCCTACACAATTGTACGCCAATATGTTGAATGTAAACCGAGGATCAACATCGAACATTGTATCTGGCGTCAAGTTAGAGTGAAGCGAGGGTTTGTTTATTATGTTTGTTCATTTCAAGCTTTAGCGACTTTAGGACAAGGTATTCAGTTCAGTTGGGACAAGCATGATCTAATTATTGATTTGATGGTTGAGTTACTAGTGGGCGGTCACAAATCTAACTGGGCCTGACAAACTTTCACAAGCAAAACATTAAATCGTACTTCTAAACCATTGCTCATTCATTCCTCATCGCAACCGTTTGTTCTTCAGAATTTCTCAATCGATTCGATGGTGGTACGAATAATATCCCCGGCCTAATAGCCACGCCCAGTCCCGATGAGTTGGTGATTCAAGCGCGCGGTCGCCGACGATTCCCCTTGACCTTCAGCCCGGACGTGCATCACACCCCTGTACGACAACGCCACCGAATGTCCTCGTTGGCCTCGTCCGCCAGCCAAACTAATCCGGGCATGACTCGACTCCTCTTGCCGACACGGACCAGTCCTCGAAAACGGCTGACACTCTCCGATTCGCCGCCAGATCGCTCGAGCACCCGTTGTTGTGCGGTGTTCGAGACGCCTTCACCCGATGCTCGCCTCAAGCGGAGCCCAATTTCCAAGAAATGCAAGTTAGCGCTAGATACTCAATTATCCGACACACCTCTCAACACGCTTATGAAAGGGTTGTCTCAGTCCCAATTAACCGGCCTCATGGCTAAACTCATGGCCCAGCATCCCGAGTTGGAGCGTGAAGTGGCCGAATTGATGCCACAACCCGATATGTCTCCTTTGGAAGAGCGACTGAACTATCTCAAACGAAATGTATTCAAATCATTGCCCAACACGAGACTGGAATCCAAATCCGATTCCTTGGCTTACAATCGAGTGGCCACGCATTTGGTTGCCTTAAAAAAGGCCCTGTCGGATCAGAGCAAGCAGTTATTGGATAGTTGCCAATGGGGGGCCACCGTGGACCACACCATCATGGCCTGGAATTACGTGAAGGCCACGCCCGTTTGGGACAATTCTCCACACAACAACGTCAGGCGGCAAAGCTTCAAGATATTGGCTGTCAATTGTTTGCACGCCCTCAAACGGGGCGATTGGTCGACGTCCGTGGCCCAAGACATCAAAAATAGGTAAGAAGTAAATTAAGTGATGGGTCGAAAGCGATATCGAGAGAAATTTCAGTTTCGGTTGTGCCTATTAAAAGTAGACGGGCACTGTAAAGAATAGTTTGAGAGCGCAATCGAACTTTTTTCCGGTTATTTCCAAAATATCAGAAATTACATTAGTCTTTCTTTTATCTCATGGCGAGTTAGAATTTTAGATATTGTTTGTTTATTATCATAGAGTACAGGGCGTGGATATTAAGCATGAAATTAAGCGAAAACGCTCAAAACAGCTAATGATGTATTGACATTTTAAGATGGGATGAAGTTGCACAAATGAAGAATAATCCTTTTTTTAACATCAAAAGAGATAGCAATGATCTTAATGAGAGCGGGAGCAAATTCCACATTTGAATTACCCGAACAAAAAACATACTTAGGTGACATGAAAGCCTAGCTGCAAGATGTCAAAGCAAACATAAATCTGTAGAGCGAGTGCGTCTGAACACTTTGTCATTTAGATAAAATAAGTTCGGTCTATCACTTTGGTCACAAAACAAAGGAAGAAAACCATGTAAAATTTTGAATAACATGATAAGATCGAACTTAACTCTTCTTGTTGCGAGTGATTCGAGGTGGAGCTGATCAAGCCTATCAAGCCCAAGATATACGTAACTTAGTATTCAGCTGGGTTTGGTTAAGCTCTCTTTCTGTCCATTACTAGTAGTATTGGGTCGCTTATGGATTCTCAATTTGTTGCTTAATTATATCTTGTACTCTTTCCCTTGACAGACTGGTACCTTTGGAAAAAGATTCTGAAGACATCACGGCTTGTCTAAAGCATTTGGATTCAATAATTCAAGGAGACGACGTAGTCCAGCAAACCACGATCTGAGGATTGGATCAGTTCAATTTCGTACTTAAGGAACCCCGTTTGAAACTCCAAGTTGATCTCATTGTATTCTCATCTTTCGTGGCATTACTTATCTGATTGTGTTCGAGATTGTGGCACCAAAAAGTCTCGACCATTATGGATTTCTGTTAACTCAGCCCGCTTTCAATCGCCAACAAATATGCATTTGTGCTATATGATCTTTTCAATCATTTGAAAAGTGTGCAAACTATTTTGAAATACACGAAGTAACCCGTCAAATTCGCTTTATATATTTTCCAGCGTTTAATCTATATAGCATTTCCCAGTTATCAAAAATAAGAACGTTTGATAAGCAAGTCGCCTTACTTTTTCTCATACTTATAAAAACCCTCGCCGGACTTGATGCCAAACTTGCCGGAATCCACCAACTCGTTCAGTTTGGCACTGGGTTTGAACAAAGGTTGTTCCGGATATTTGGCGTGCCATCCATCCACGATAAACTTAACCGTGTCCAATCCCACGTAATCGGCCAACTCGAAAGGTCCCATGGGATGTCCAGCCCCCAACTTCATAGCCGTATCAACATCTCGGGGTGAAGCATCACCCCTCTCCACCATTCTCACGGCCTCCATCATCGTGGGCACGAGAATTCGATTCACGATGAACCCGGGCGTGTCTTTGCATTTGACCGTGGTCTTTTTCATGGCTTGACCCCAATCCAACATGGCCTGAAAGGTCTCATCCGACGTTTCCGGGATGCGAATCACTTCGAGCAATTTCATCACGGGCACGGGATTGAAAAAGTGAAGTCCACCGAAGCGATCCAATCTTTTGGTAGCCGTAGCGATATCGCCAATAGGCAAGGACGACGTGTTGGAGGCAAAAATGGTCTTGGCCGGTGCCATGGCATCGTATTGCTGGAAAATCTTCCGCTTGAGCTCGAGGTTCTCAACTACGGCCTCCACCACCAAATCAGCCGTGGCCAAGGCCTCATCGGGCTTGGTAGCGATTTGTAGATTGGCCAAGGCCGTCTGAACGAACTTCTCACCCGCCGAAGGGTCAGCTTGGAATTGTTTTTTGGCCACGCGTTGAATGGAAGCCTGGATGCGAGCCTGAGATTTGTCCAAAACTTCCTGACTCAAATCCACTAAGGTGACCTTATGACCGGTCTGAGCTCCGACTTGGGCGATACCGGCTCCCATGAGACCACCGCCGATGACAATCATCTCCTGGATCTTGGAGGCCCGAGCCACGGCCGTGGTGGACAAGTGACGCACGCCGGAGGCGCTCAATTGGGACAAAAAAGCCATCGTTTTGAAGGATGAAGATCGGGAGTCAAGAGTTCAAAGTTCCGAGTCAGGAGATGTGTAGCGTTGAAAGAGCGTGAGTGCATGCATGTATGTAATAAAGTATGGACGTGTGTGTATGTGGTCAGTGAACTTTTCAGCTGACAGAGGGTTGCCGAAGTTGAAAAAGATTGCATGGGGCATTCAATTGGGGAAATAGCTTGGCTTTTCGGGGACGCTAGAATACTATTTCAGTCCCCTATCCGTCCTTGAAAACCAAAATAATAGAATAGCCAAATCTACATCCCAAATAGAGTATATTTTTGCAATTTTGAAGTTTTTTTATTTTTTTTCAATTTTTTGCCATTGTCGTTTGTTTTCGAGACTTAAGTTGAATCAAAATTTAAGAAACCAGAAAAATCGTCAAAAAGTAAGAGCTCAAAAAGCTTCATAATGAAATGCCAAGACCGAAAACGAAGACACGAGTTCATTTCTCTTTTTATTGCTTTTTTGGGTTAATTTACTTTTTTAGGTGTAAAAAGCTTTTTTGCCCCATTTATGCATCCACACCACCCAGATTAAGATACAAGTTTTGTGGCATATCATGAGAAAAAAAAGCGAAGGAGACTCTCCATCCTAAATGTTTTTCTAAGTGTTCAATTCTTTGTCTCAGAAAAATCCTCTTCATAGGAGCCTCGATCATGTTTCCTTTTCATCGCATTTAATGGCCAGAATCTCAGAGATGAGCAAAATGCAACCAAATACAGCACGAAAACTTTAGTTTAATAATGGGACGAATCCTTTGAATGAGTTTCACACCTAGCAGAACAACGAGCAACGCGAGTGGAGGTTCAGGAATAATTGAAGATTGATAAACTGGTGGAATTTAATACTGAGCTAGCTAACACTTTAACTGTCAATCGTTTTAAAATGATCATCGTCAATAGTGGAATAGATGTGGCCTTCGCCGCTGAGGAAGTCCAAGGCCGAATCCAAATCCACTTTCGACACCTTGGCTTTGAGTTGAGTCATCAATTCTTCGCGGCCAATGCCTTCATCTCGAGTGCAAGCCGCAATCACCTTGTAAATCATGTCCTGTTGGGCGTTCCCAAAAGCATTCCCACTACTCATGTTAGGCATGGCTGCGGTATCTGGAGGAAAAAATAGTTTTGACATCCTTTTTTATTATTTAAAAAAAAGTCGATCTTACTTGATCCGAAATTCATCATGGAATTGGACATGGAGTTCATGCCAATGTTCGAGTTCTCTTGATTCTGGAGTTTCCGAATCATGAGCTTGGCGTGTAAAACCTCAAGACCATGCGCTTCCATCTCGTCCTTGTTCTCGATTTGCGAAATCTTGAAGATCATCACGTGCTTTTTGTCCTGAGCCGATCGAACGGCACCAATCACTCGACAATTCATATTCTCGGACACATTTGCCGACGTGTTCTCTTGGCCTTCCTGGAATACAAAAACAGGTTAAAATGTCCCTGTATCGCTACAATTTTTGCTCGTTTTTCCACATTATTTAGGTCAAGACTCATTTCTAAAAGTTGGCCAAATAAAGAAATCTATGAGTTTTAATAAGACTTGCAACTAACACTATTCATGTACGCCAAACGTCCAAGTTTATACTCGACTGATACTTTTTTTGATCAGATCGACGACTGGGACTCATGAATAGACAAGAAACAGAATTTACCGGAATGAAAAGCTAGCGATGAGAATTACTATTTTCTTCAGGATACGATCAATTCCATTTTATACAAATAGGACCTGACTTGGATTGGGTGAAGTTTTACCGTCTCAAACTTATGTCCTGTCGAGAACATTGAATAAATGAGCTTTGAATACCACCCCTACATTTCAAGAGAGCATGACGATTGCGTTGAAAATTGAAATACGTCGTCTTTCCAAAGCAAATCCGGCGGAAGAATGACATTAATTGGATCTCACCAAAAATCATCCCTCTCATAGCCAGTTTTCTACTCCAGGAAATTCAGCGTTTCTGGGCGGAACATAGTAAGACTTTCTTACATCAACCCAATGGACAGCATCAATGGTGCCCGTGTCATCCTCAATCGTGTACGTGTTCTTGGTGGCTTGATGATCCACGCGTAAGACACGCCCCACCAACACCACCATGCCCACTTCCCGCCCCTCCAACGTCATTTGATCCCCGCTCATCGAGAGAATCTCGCCAATATCCACGGGCACCACATTCTGAGCGCGTTGCTTCTTGCCCGCTCCACCTCCAGAGCCACCGGGCGTGCCAGATTCACCGCCAGGCGTGCCCGACATGAAACCGCCTCCTAAAAAAGAAATAGTCGCATCACGATGAAAGGCTGAGAGAGTAATAATGTCTTAACGGAACCATTACCACTTTCCCACATGATTCAGCGGAGATTTCTTGAGAGTGAAATGAAGAGTAGTGTTTGTCCTTTGGATTGAACAGTTTGTTGATTGAGCGGGAAAACGAATGATGAACACAACAAAACACGGGACTTCGAAATCAGGGTGACGGTGCTGTGTGGAAGCACAAAATGTAAAGATGTGATGGTTTTAGGGGGTAGTTCCGAAAAGACGATCCACACAAAGGGTTGAAAAGATCTTGGGTAGTTATGTCATTGACCGTTTTTATTTGAAAAAACATAAAAAACCCAGATAATGTCAAAAGTGAAAATTCAGTCTCGGTCACACTCTTGTGACCAAGAATAAGGTATAGTTTAAGCTCCAAAATGCTCTCACTCAGTATTTTCAATGCCTCTTTAATTGAAAAAATACAATTGAAAGGTCCTTGAACTGAAGAAAAACCTTCCTTCGACTTTCATTTATTATGTTATAGCTAATGAGTTGCCACTCTATTTTCTACCCTGGCAGAACGTTGGGTGTAGTGATGTGACTTGGGC
Source organism: Tigriopus japonicus (assembly GCA_010645155.1). Taxonomy (NCBI): domain Eukaryota; kingdom Metazoa; phylum Arthropoda; class Copepoda; order Harpacticoida; family Harpacticidae; genus Tigriopus; species Tigriopus japonicus. The sequence continues at coordinate 6,602,129 of CM021320.1, read as the reverse complement.
AAGTAATGAGTCATCACAAACACCCCAAGCACAAGTTGTTGACAAGCATTACTTGGGCAATACACCAATACACTTCCCAAGCTCAAGGAACATTGGAAGATGCAGTTGCCGGCAGTTGCTCTTTGAAGAGTTAAGATATTCGCAGTGTGACTTAGAAGAAAAGAATGTCAAGTTGCATTTTCGATGATCTTTTGACCTTAATAATTTAGCAATAAACAGTGGAAGTGAAACAAAAAATATTTTGATTTGGATAGCATTTGCAAAACCATGTTTTTTCTTTAGTTTCCCTTCTAAGCCACACATGAATACACTTTTCGGGCCAATCAAGAATGAGATTTAAAAGTCACACTTGCGAACAAGCTCGGTCACTCAGAGTTGCTAGAAAAAAATATAAGATGCCAACTCTTTTTTTTTTTTTGAAATATTCTCAAAAGCTTTTGCATTTCTCGATACATAAGCATTGAATTGTGTATTTTCATCTAAAAATCCATCCTAACAAGGGCATGGGCCCTATTTCGCTGAAACTTTCTGATTAATTGAAATTCTGATGCCGAAGGTTTAGTCTTCATTCCTAGCAAATTTGGCAAACCTGTAAGGTGGGAAAAATACTTGTACAGGCACCCAAGTAGACCCAAGTTTCGGCAAGTCCAAGGTACTGTACCGGACCGCTTGCCCAAGCTCTTGTTTGCCTCCCATCACTAGTTGGGTGCATAGACCTCTGTGGTTGGGTGGTTGTCAGTTGCCTCCGCAAAAAACTGATCAGTGCTGCCATTGAGACCAGAAATCTAAATAAAATCGAACAGATAGATTCACTTTTTTCTTTTATTTTTTGACACTCAACTCACTCTGGACGATTTTCAGTCTCAAAGATACTTTATTTTCACTTAAAACTGGACCTTGACCCACTAAAAGCTCCTCTTTGGGTTTTCTCCTGTCAATCTGACGTAATCTTAATCTCCAGTTCGGCCACCCTTTTGTCCTAACTCAAGGAAACTGTGACTAAACAAAACGAGAATCCTGAAAACATCGGATGCCCCTTCTGTTCTCTCTCTCTCTCTCCCTCCGTTCCCCTATTTTCCATAAAAAGGCATAAATCCTCCCCAAATCATGCATTTGAATGACGATCTATTCAAGCGTTTTTGCGTGGCCAAATCGTTCAAAGAGAACGAGGCCAAAACCAACTCGATGAACTTCTCTTGGGACGGTCTGAACCTGATCACGTCCTCCGAGGACGACCAAATCATCATCTTCGACTGCGAAAAGGGCGTTCAGAAACGCCTCGTTAATTCCCAGAAATACGGCGTGGCTCACGTTCGATTCACGCACGCCAAAAACGCCATCGTACACGCCTCCACCAAAGTCGATGACGATTTGCGCTATCTGTCTTTACACGACAACAAATTCATTCGTTATTTCAAAGGCCACACCAAGAAGGTCATCTCGTTGGCCATGAGTCCCATCGATGACTCGTTCATCTCGGGATCCAACGACAATTCCGTCCGATTATGGGATTTACGCGCGCCCACCTGTCAAGGGGTGTTGCACGTGGGCGTGGGCGGCAAGCCCGTGTGCGCCTTTGACCCCGAAGGACTGGTCTTCTCGGTGGGCGTGCTCTCGGAACAGGTCAAACTATTCGATTTGAGGTCTTACGATAAAGGCCCATTCGCCACTTTCGTGTCACCGCAAGAAAAGAACTTTGAATGGACCGGCATCAAGTTCTCGCCCAATGGCAAATATATCTTGTTGACCACGAACGGCCCTTTTATGCGCCTTTTAGACGCTTTTGAAGGCAAGCCTTTGCAGACCTTTGCCGGGTTCCAGAATAATCGGGGCGTGCCCATTGACGGCGGGTTCTCGCCGGATTCGAAATACGTGATCTCGGGCTCGACCGATGGACGGATCCATATCTGGGACACGGAATCCGGGTTTAAAGTGTGCATTTTGAATGGCGGACACATTGGACCCACGCAATGCGTTCAATTCAATCCCACTTATTTCATGATGGCTTCGGCGTGTTCCCATTTGAATTTGTGGTTGCCGAACACCAAAGACGAAAATAGCGCCTAATCGGGATAGTTGTGATCCAAAAGATGGCCTCCGAACGATTCATTCAGCGTTCGTCCAAAAGTGACGGTGATATAACCCCTCCTGGCTCTAGAATTTTGTACGAATTACACCCCCACCCCCCTTTTACCCACGTGATGTGATGGCTTTGCTTATTTCTTGCAACAACAACCCGTTGAATATTTGGGTGCCCGAAACTAATATTTATTCATGTCAATAAAGTGGACTGATTATACACGCCGATCTTTCGATTTTCGATTTATTAACCCCATCATTAGGTTTCATACTTGATTCGCGACAAAACGGCCGCTCGACGATCCGTGTTTTGAAACAAGGCTCGAATGAGGTGCTTGATCTCCTCGACGCTGAATTCCGAGGCCAGTGGGCCTTTCCCGTTGGCCCATCTGTCGTCAATTTCCTTGAGGTTGGCGTTCAACACCAGGATGAGTTCGTCAAATTTCTGCCATAGTTGAAGGTAGCGCAGAATATCATATTTCGAGCTCTTGTCTTGGCCTTCGATCACGAAAACGTCGGGCAGTTTCTCTTTCATAAAGTTGAACAAAGAACTGATTTGTTGAGCTGAATCCGCCGCAATGTCTTCCAAAGCCACCACACGATTGATGAGCTCGCCCACCACATAATTGGCTATGCTACCGATAGCTTTCTTATACATAGCTGCGGGTAAAACGTGTTGCCAGACCTTTCGAAGATGATGGAGTTGATGCAGGATTTGGCGCAAGCATTTTTCCGTGTTCGGGGGGAGCTCGGCCTCGCCCGTAATCGTCGAAAATCCCGAGGCTTTTAGGGCCTCGTTCATACTTTTTTGCTGAGCCTCTAATTGGAATGTAAATACCTCTAAACCAGCATCTCGGAGATATCGTACAAAATCAGACATGCTCAAGATGTTCTCGTTTAAGGGAGAAGGAAGTCGCGATCGATATTCGAATCCTATCATGGGCGACAAATGGGCTAAATACAAACAATTGGTCAAGGCCAAGGCCGCATGTTGAGGGAATTGCTTCCAAGAATCGTCGTGGTATGTCCTGATCACTTCTGGATAGATCACAAATATCAAGCGCGACGCTTCCAGGAGACGACCTGCTAACATCAAACTGGATTGGCAAGCATCCTCCAAAGTGGATCTCACCAAGTCTATGATTTCAAACACGTGCTCACTTACTTCGCACTTGGGAAAAATAAAGGGACTCTCGTAGAGAGAGGCACCATCGGGCAACTCTAGCTCCTTGAGCATCTGACTAGCGCCCGAGAACTTGATGTCCACGTCAAAGAGTTTCTTAGCCACTTCTTGAGCTTCATCATCGGGCAAGGTAGTGAGGGGTGTGACAGTTCGTGTCTGATGTAGGTCTCGCTTGGCTAATTCACGGGCCTTGCCCAAGATATCGGCCACTTTCTTATCCGCAAACGTTCGATCCAAGTTGGCCGCGAATTCGAGAATGGTTTTCTCGTCGCTTTCGATGAACTTGATGTCGATCATATATGAGCGGAATTTCTTGGCATTCTCTAGTACATCTTCAAACTTCTTTAATTGGGCATCTTCAGAAGGCACAGCTCGAAGAAGACATTCCCTGACCAACAGCTCTACAATGTCTTCAGAAAAAGTTAAACCCAAGAGTTGGAAGGCGGTCATGGAATCCTCGCTTTGATCGATGGGTACATCCAAGACTCGATGCAGATTTTCCAACAAACAAGAAATATTGGCAAACACATCTTGAGGCTCGGGACGATACTTGGATGGCTGAACAGTCAACGATACTCCATCGTCTTCTTGATTCACCATCACATCGGTCAACATGATGGGCCGAAAGAAGTATTGCATTAGTTTGGCGCCCAATTTCCCCAAGCGCATGGACAACAATTCTAACGAACGAAGGCCTTGTACCAAAGAAGCCATATCCGACCCAGATTTTAGTAACAACCTGGCTGAAGTGAGCGATTCCTCATCTTCTCCATCCTCGAATTCGGTCACGAAGCCGATTTGGCTGTCCCAATTCTTGCCCAATTCATATTGGAGTAATTCCATAACGAGAATATACTCGACCTTGGCAGCTTCAAAGGCCTTCAACTGGTTTTCATCACACTCGGACAAATCAACGGTCTCGTCATTGATATTGGAATGGACGGCTTCGAGAGTGGAAGCGGCTTGAAAGAACGACTTTTCTTCCACAAATTCTTTGGCTCGCTCCAGATCCGTATACGCTTGCCGCACCCGATTCGCCACCTAGAAACAATTCAAAGTTAAAGTAAAGCCAAGATCTTAACCCTTACTGCTCCGGTCGGATAAAAATGAAGACTATTCTTAGGCAATTTGAAAGGACCACCTATGAACTGATATAAAATATAACATAACAACAAAAACGTGAACAAAATTTGACTTAAATGAGAATTTAAAATGACCAAAAAAAGATCATTTCTCTATCTTAGAGGGCTTTAAAAGATTTCGAAATAGATTTGAAATTTCATCATGAAATAAATCATCATCATCATCATCATCTTAAATAACTCTCCCTTCAAATTTAAATTCACAGCT
>CM021320.1:6524494-6597387 GCA_010645155.1 Tigriopus japonicus | reverse complement strand
GATCATTCCTCTATCTTAGAGGGCTTTAAAAGATTTCGAAATAGATTTGAAATATCTTAAATAACTCTCCCTTCAAATTTAAATTCACAGCTTCGTGGATCAGTGTACTCCAAAACTCTCATATTAATTGAACAAAACCAGTCTCGATAACCTAAAAGAGTCTCTAAAATTTAAGCTATACCATACGCTTGAGTTTTATTTCCAATTGGGTGGCTCTATCTTGGTCTGACGAGTCTCTACCAACTTGACATGACTCGAAATCGTCAATCTTATCGTGAATATCATAAACAGGCCTTCCCTCGCCAATACGAAGCGTATCCAAACTAAAGGTAGATGTGTTGAGTACTATTTTTTCAAATAATTGCACGCTCAACGACCCCTCACCGGAAAGAAAATAGCATTCAAAAGTACGCAACACCCTAAATTTAGACATTTATTAAAGTAAAACACGTCGTCCAACCCCGGCTGACCAAAAATTAAAAAAATAGCTTTAATCTTATAACGCATCTGCTCGTAAGCATTGAATTGCCACTTGGTTGTTCAAACGGTAATCTTAAAAGCGAACTTCAAAGCCCATCCCTTCCATAATTTGTCTTACGATTCGTGCTTGAAATGACAAGAAATTCATGGGTCACCTGAACGGAGGCTGCCAATTCTTGGAGTTTGAGCCAGAGTTCGCGCGTTTCTTGGGTCTGCTCGGCCAATTCGGGCTTGAGGTGGGCCTTGAGCGATTGGCTCAAGGCCTCAACCTCGGCCACGGCCTCGTCCATCTGACGAAGATGAGCTTGAGTCTCCGAGAACGAAGCCACGAACTCCACGTAGTGACCTTCCATTTGTACGCGAAGACCGGTCTTGAGGTCGTCCATGCGCTTCTCCAAACGCAGAGCTTTGCCCATGAAGTCTTCTTTGTCGCCCAATTTGCCGCTGGCACTCAAAATCTCGCGGACGAACGAGCTCATGGTCACGATTAAACCCTCCTAAAAGTTTCGAAATCAAGACAGATCTCGGATTCGAGATGTTCAGGCTTGAAAAAACTTCAATTTGTAAGGAGTCAGTTGGACTTGGAACTGAAAAATGGGACATATGAGAAAAATTTGCTTGAAAATTCTACGTGATCCAGGTCCATGCCGGTTCATGTTTTTAGAAAAGGGTGACGAGTAAGCTTTATTTTGAGCTTGATATCAAAGTTTTTAGAGAACAAGGAAGGAAATGGACGATCGTTTGGCGTGTGTTAAGATAATATGGCAGCCCTTTGTTTGAACCTTTGAGCGCCAAGTTTGTTTTGATTGAGATCACTGGGATGGTCTGGAAAAAAGGCGGGGAAGTTTAAAACTGTCAAAGCAATGAACGACATATCCGGAGGTTGATGGCAGGAGTCTTTCAAAGAATGACCTGTGTTTTAGAATGACAAAAGTTTTTCGGCACATGGTGTGATACAATACAGTTTGTATTTTTATCCAAATTACGATTTGTAAACAATCTTATATCTAGAGTTCTTGAGGGGAAAGAACTTGCAAATTGGTAGTTTATCACAGGATGTCAAAATTCAAAACATTTTAAGGAACGCGGTTAATTCTTGTTTTATCGGAATCAGAGTACATTTAAAGAACAACCATTTTGGAGTTAATCTTTGAGCCAAAGGAGAGCTGCTGTGACTGGCAAATTTGGTGTTTATCCAACTGGCAATTTCCGGAGGTAAGAAACCAAAGCGAATCGATAACATTTACAGTTTATGAGGTTGCCTTTAACTTGCTTTCTTTGGGTACTCAAATTGAGACAAAGCGTTGGACCAACTAAGGAAGTGTGGATATTGACCAAAAATCTGCTTTTGAAACATCCCTCATATTTATAAAGGTTAACAAGTAGTAAGATTTCAATTTAAAAGCGATTTTTTTTGTGTAGAAGTTCTCTTCAGTGAAAAATGCGTAAAACATTGAAACGTTTTGCACAGCCAACTATCTAGAATTTTTTGGGATCCTGTTTTTTGCACATGTCTATCTTAGCTATGAAAACTCAAAAGTTGCAGCCAGTTTTCCACCATATTAATGAATGGTCCTCGTTCTATTTTTGAGACCCCCCCTCTTGGCTCCAGCTTAAAACTCAACAATCTCGAATCCACCCTCTCACATATTCCTTACAAAAAAAACCTGGAATATTCCTAGAATGCTTTGCGCAAGACCAAAAGCAAACGTTCTGAAACGAAAACATATGTTTTAAGGACGTGTACGAGGAAATGGGGGTGCATCTTAGTATGCCAAAGATTGTATTTTCAATTAAATCCAGAAACGTTTTGAATCACTTTACTTATCATAGCTCCATCTGTCAAAAGCTTTTCCATTCTAGCGGAGATTCCAACAAAGCATTCTCTGCAACTCGCATCGAGCCGTTCAGAGCATAAGGAAGGCATCCATTCGAGAGAACATTGGTCCAAAAATGTTGTTAACCTTGACAAGGCGAGCTTATTACTGAGCGAACCTGAGGGCTTTGGCCAAATAGTGGATGACAAGTGTTGCAATCAATGTGCATTTCATGAATCAGAGCCAAGCTAGATAACACTATGGGTCTATCTATATTGTTGTACAATATTAATTCCCTTCGTCTTAGAAAGGTGCAAGGATGAAGGATGATTTTAAATGAATTTGTTGCATTGGTCAATTATTGATCGCAAATGGCAACTACTAATCTGTTTCCTTCCTTCCTTTCACACTCAAAAGAATGTTTTGTCAAATGGTTCATGCGTCATTACATGAATTGACATGCAAATTATTATACCCAATATGGGATAAATCTTTGAAATTATCAAGTCTTACACCCCAGGGTTTGTGTTTTTATGGATACTATTTCCCAATCCTTCATAGATTTGTCGGTCTATCAACTTCGCTTTGGCTCAGTGTTTGTTGCATGTGGATAAATTGAAGATTATACTGATACTTATGTACTCAACCACCTCGACACCAGCATGTATATGGTTTGTAGTACGAATGTCAAGGTAGCTAGCTCATCTCGTCAAAGCCCGCTCGGATGTAGTACGAGTGTAAAAACCCGCTTTGCTGCGCTTGAACTAAACCGAGGTTTGTTTTTTGCTCCTTCTGAAGTTTTTCCCCATCCAAACCCCGTGGTGGAATATCTCCATAACCAGTATTTGTCTCTCGTTGGCCCGAATCTTGTGGTTGTCTACGTATATTCTAGGCAAGTTGAACCAGAAGGCATGACATGAGTGTCTGTGTGTGTGCCACATGAATAAGCCCGTTCGTTGACTCTTTGGAGGCCCTTGTTTCAAAACAACTCGAAACCGTTGTTGGTCTCCCCTCTGCTCATTTATGGCTTTGGGGCCCATTGGCATCGTCTTGGTAGCGTGACAAGAGATGTGTCCATGGCGTACATGGTACTTGGAGCAGAATGGTGGCCAGCTTTGCCACCTGATAGATTCTTGGCAGTGAGATTCGAGAAGAATGTGTAACCTGTGTCTCATCAGTCGACGAGCGTTCTTACCAAACTACGCACTTCCACAGAGATTCCAACGAAGTCAAAACGGCTGGTTTTGTACGTAGACTCTCAAGGACATAAAAAAACGTGTATAAGTTTCTCTTCAACGTCCAGGTAGGAGTTTGAATTAGACCTCGAGTTTCATTTACAATTCCATTGGATCAACATGACCGAAGATATCGGTCCAGATCGAATTCTGCCAACAGAGGATTTGACCACATGGAAGCGAAATGGAGCCACCAAGATCCGTTTCTCTGCGGATGGTTTTGGTAGCACCAAAGCGTTGTCAGTTCCCACTTATGTGCGGAAAGCTTGTGAAGAAGCCAGTAATAAACCCGCTGTCAGGTTCAAGAAAGACGGATCATGGAAGACCTGGACGTACACGGAATATTACGCGTACATCCGATGTTCCGCCCGTGCCATGATCAAGTTAGGATTGGAACCCTATCACGCGGTTTCCATTGCTGGATTCAACTCTCCCGAATGGTTCCTCTCTTGTTTGGGATCCATCTTTGCTGGGGGGTTCGCTTGTGGTCTTTATCCAACAAACAGTGCTGAAATGAACCAGTTCATCATGAACGACAGTTCGACTCAAATTCTTGTGGTTGAAGACGACGCTGCCTTAAGCAAAATATGGAAGGTCAAGGATCAGATTCCCTCTTTGAAGCAGATCATTCAGTACAGTGGCAAACCCACAAAACCAGATGTTTTAAGTTGGCAAGAGTTCATGGACATTGGTGCCAAGGCTTCAGAGGGACCCTTGGAGGATCGCCTCCGGAATATGGCCATCAATCAATGTGCCACTCTCATCTACACCTCTGGCACAACCGGCAATCCCAAGGGTGTTATGCTTTCCCACGACAATCTAATCTATACTTGCGAAATCTCCTTAAAAACGTGCAATTTTAGGAACTATCGAGAGAGGATTGTCAGTTATCTACCCCTCAGTCACATCGCAGCTATGCTGATAGATATTTATGCACCTATAGGTAGCAGATCAGTGGTGTATTTCGCCGACAAAGATGCTCTAAAAGGCTCTTTGGTGACCACGCTACAAGATGTGAGACCTACTCAGTTTTTTGGCGTGCCAAGGGTTTGGGAAAAGATCATGGAGAAAATGCTTGACAAAGGCCGAGATCTGAAGGGCCTTCAAAAGAAGATTTCAGTTGCCTGCAAAGAGGCCGGTCTTCTCCATTACTTACATAATCAAGATACAGTAATGTACAAGGTTGGTCAGAAGGTGGTTTACAAAAAAGTCCGACAAGCCTTGGGATTGGACCAATGCATTGGTCTTTACTCAGCAGCAGCTCCACTAGGTTTGGACACCATCAAATACTTTCTTAGTCTTGATATGCCCATTGTGGAGCTGTATGGGATGAGTGAAACCACCGGACCTCATACCTTGAGCACCTTAACTCAAAGAAAACTTGGAAGCGTTGGTAAAACGATTGAGTCGTGCAAATCGAGGGTGTCTGAGCCCTCAGAAGACGGTGAGGGTGAAATGTGCATGTGGGGAAGAAATATCATGATGGGATACCTCGGCAGAGAGGACAAAACTCAGGAAGATATCGACCCAGAGGGTTGGATGCACTCCGGTGATTTGGCCACGATCGACGAAGAGGGCTTTGTCTTCATAACAGGTGAGAAACAACCAGGTTTTTGCAAGTCATGAGAAACAACACAAAACAAGCCCGTTCATTAGCGTAAGAAGTAAGTGCTAAGTCAATATTTGAATCTTGTGTCTATTTACAGGACGTATCAAGGAGCTCTTAATCACAGCCGGTGGTGAGAATGTTGCTCCCGTTCCAATTGAGGATCTGATCAAGAAGGAACTGCCGATCATTTCCAATGCAGTTCTCATTGGCGATAAAAAGAAGTTCTTGGCCGTGTTTCTCACAATTAAAACTGAGATTGACCACCACACAGACATGCCCAAGAAAGAATTAGCACCAGCAAGTATAGCTTGGTGTGAAGCGTTAGGCCGGAAATGCTCCACCGTGGATGACATTCTCGAAGGTCCTGATCCAATCATTATGGCTGCCATTCAAGCCGGGATTGATCGTGCCAATGCTCATGCTGTCTCCAATGCTGCTCGCGTTCAGAGATGGACCATTTTGCCACTCGACCTTACTATAACCGGTGGAGAATTAGGACCAACCATGAAACTCAAGAGATTTGCCTTCAACAAGAAATACGATAGTGCCATTGACCGACTGTACGGGTAAAAATGAGATGAATGGTTATCAATCTATTAATGTTTTGGATGTCAATCGAAATTGGATGGGAGCTCAACACACGCTGATGATATTATTTTTCAACCTTTAGTGCCATTACATAGTGATGCTGAATTCCACCATGAGTGCAATTGTGTCCATACATGTCAAATACTATTCACTGTCGGGGTCTGGTGATTTTCAATTGTTTTTCCCGTACAAGACTAACAAAAAAGTACCCACTTGTCCCGGTTTTAAGATTATATAAGAATCTATGGAAGACTGCAAAAATGAAGAATAAATACATTTACTAAATCTGAGCCATATCACAGATAATTATTGTAGCATCTTCATATTCAACCACATTCTTGTCAAGTGACGAACCACAACGCGATGAAAACCGGTTTATATTGCGGTATAATTGGCAAGATCCTGTTGGAACACCAAGGTATTTGAGAAAAACAACTTGTACACAAACAGATCCTCCTTCATTTATGTTTTTGGCTCATAAACACAAAGTTCCTCCATGGATGTTTCACTTCTACGCGACTGTAAAATTTTGGTTTCTACAATTGCTTCTTTCTTCGTCAAAATTCCGAGCATAGATTGTTTTCAATGGTTACTGATTACGAAATCGGAGTGCTTACAGTTTTCGACTTGCAGGACTGGAACGACATGTTGCTGCTTTTAATAAAGCACTCGATTTCTTGCATTATAGACAAGATAAGCTAGAAACTGAACGATTTAAGTCAACCATGAAACTATGCGTTCAAGGTGAAATAAATAAACGCCTCAGTTTTTGACAACGTATCTACAGGTACCTTGGAAAAATGCGTTTAGCATGAACCTACAATCAACGACAAAGGAATTTCAAGAGACTAAAACAAAAATACAAATAAGCCAACGTATTGTAAAAGTGTCATTCTTTCCTGTTTATAAGATTATAGATTGTATTTTTTACCTATTTTTTTAAGCGGGAGAACAACATGTTCTCCAGTTTAATCAAACCAATGTTCAGTAAAGTCATTGCCATCAAAACATATTTGTCAGTGCAATAGTTTTAAACATTCCCTCGATTACATTGCACCACTCAAAACATTTGTTGATAAAAAAATAACTTAATTTCATACTTCGCCTTTGATTTAGCCAAGGACATCTTAATTTCTCTGGACAAACAACAGAAACAAGGCTTAAGGCTAAGGCCTCCTGTCATTGTAGTAAAATGAGAGGTTATTTCAGTGCAGTTAATGTTCCGTTGAATTTTCATCATAGGAACTTGGCCGTAAATGGTGTCTTGTAATACATCCTTTGTTGAGTGATACTTATTTAGCCAAGAAGCACTGAATTTCTGGAGTGTGAGGCTAACGATGATAATTTGATTGCTAGTACGAATAACTAAATTGCTTCTTCTACAAAAGAGAATTTGTTTTCAGTAAACTTCGTATTTCAATTTTCAGCTCTATTCAAGAAGCACTGGAATGATGATTTTAGTGCTTCTTGTTCTATCCAATGCCGGAGTGAAGAGTTATGCTTTTTAAAACTTGTGTACTAAGGAGAGCATAGAGTGAATGGGTTTGCCCTTTTGTGGTAAATCATTTAACACAAAAGGAAGTAGCTCATTCTTTCTCCAAAGGATTGCCACTGAACTTCGAGAGAGCCTAACTTTTGACTCAGATGTTCGATTGAGCTGAAAATTGAAATCCGTATTCTAGTCAACATATGCAAGGCCTCATTTGCAGAAGAGTGCAATTGATTTTTTTTTCATGGCATTTGTGATTTTTTTTCTTAGCCTTCCAATCCAGAGAAATTCAGTGGTTCTAGATTTAGCCAAGGACGACCGACCTAATGCAGATCTGCAGAGACATACAACTTGATACAAGTACTCGCTTCTTTAGATTTAGCTAGAAAAACTTTTCCACCGCGCAACATTTTAACCTTAAAACAGCCGAACCTAGAAAGGGCAACATTACCTCCTCTGTTCGAAGTGCCTCTCTCCCTCTCTACTCTTGGATAACAAATGCACCGTGCTAGTGGCATGTTCCATTTCGGCTTTCCTTTGGGAATCTTAATGGTTCGCCATGGCCAATTCTGCCTCTCTTCTCTCACAGCCACGGCCAAAAAGGGCTTTGTTTTCTTTCGTTCGTTCCTTCTCTGTTCCAAGTTCCAACTCCTCCGGCAAGCTCTTGACGTAGAAAAGCAGTTCATCTGTCTGGGTTCACTCTAGAGGGGAAAAATCGGGTGTCGGGCGTGGTTGGAATTGCCTTGAAGGCACAGAGCTCGCATTCCTTATTGACGATGTATTTTGCCATTGTCAGACGAACACCGCAGAGGCCTGTCTCAGGATTGCGAGACGCTTGTGATTCGTTCCAAGATGTTCGATTCAGTTCAGATGTCTCTCGAGTTGGTTGGTGACTTTGTGTAAGAACTCGTTTTCTGACGACAGATAATCAGAGCGTTTCCTCACTGGAACCTTGAACAGGTTCGCAATGTGCATTCTCTGGACCATGAATGATGCACTTTTGGTGACATGGCATTCCCAATTCGGGGTGAGTACTGACCGAGTAGTGGTACCTGTACTGTATTTTGTAAAGAAAAACCCTAAAAGGTCTTGATTGGCGCTTGTCACGATTTCTTCAACCAATTACCTTCCGTAAATACCGTTCAAAGTACCTTCCTGTCATCGGAGAAAGGTAGGCCCAATTGTGTGATTAAATTGTGAGACTGACAAGACTACCAATTGCCAAGTGGGTTTCACGTTTCTAAACTCCCACCCGAGCTCTTATTATCATCAATCAATTGCATTGTACAAAAGCCATCCCCATTAGACGTGAATCTCTACCACAAGAATTCCTGAAGAAGCGAAATATGTCGTGTGCTCTAAAGGGTTTACATTCTCGTGTTTGATAACCTCAGATCCTCGTTGTCAACCCTTCTTTGGGTGTGGATCAAATGTCATGTCCTTTATTTCCCCGGGTGCATGCATCCATGTTTTAATGCACTCAAGGTTTAGTAACCATCAATTCTACCATTTCTCAGTTACAATTGGCGATTTCTCGTCGCCACGATCGGAAGTCCGCAAAAACATGCCCAATCATAAATCTTTCGCAGGGTCTAGAATCCAAGATATTGTTATACTATTGAATCGATCACTGGGTGAAAAAGTAACAACGATGGCAAATCTACAACTTTCTGAGGCTCTTTTTATTGCCAAGTCCGATTTCACAGTGCGGGTGAATTCAGTTCCGAACTTCCGAAGGTAACTGGATTTTCCTTTTTTTGAGAAAACGATGGAAGAATAATGGACTAAATTACGGGAATTTTCTCTTTCCGAAGACGCGACAGAAAGAGAAGTGAGCTTCCGTAGATGGACAACTTCGTTGGTCGACAAAGTGGAATAGGAGTGTCGGTAGGGAACACTGGAGTAATCTAATGATCATGTCTACCAAATAATACCGCTTTGGATGATTGCCATCTCCCTTTAAGGCGAGTGTGGTCTTAACCTAGGACTCTTGAATTTAATGGGGAGATAGACAGAGTACTAGTACCTAGTATATCGAGTTACCAGACATCCAAGGAATGGTATTGCAGGTTTAGTTAGCGTTAGAACTCCTGTTCCTATCAGCCCACAAATATTTAATCAATTGTCTTTTGTGAACCGAGTTGAGCTGAGTGGAATGGAATTGTGGTAAGAAGGAGAGCACCTGAAGCTTTTGTTGTTCTCGCTTTTGTGAGCATCACAGATTGAGAAGCTAGAACGGTTCTGACGGTTTTTGGGATTCATTCAAGGGTGAATAATCGCTTGTGAGCATCTTCGAATTTTTTCTTTTCAGAAACTGCATTAACTATTTCATGATTTTCAGACGGTATTTCTACGACGAACACATTGCTAATATGTCGCATAGGTTTTCTGTTCTGTCGAGACTACCTAGAAAAGGCAAAAATCCTTGAAACCCAATTTTACATTATTGGATCTCTATTTCCAAAGTTTTTTTGCCACGGTCTCTCTCGAGATAAATGTTTAACGGGGTCACCATGGAGTTGCGTCTTCTTTAGTGCGCAGGTTCCAAACATCTTGCTTTGGATCAGACAGGTGGCTCCTCGGCTCAAAGTCACTTTAGCATTCGATGGTCCCCAAGAGGATCACTTTGGATCCGAGATGTTTGACAGTGATGGAAATGCTTGGAACAACCCCAGCCACCGTAACTTCATTTCCGAGTTGCCATCAATCTATTTATTCAACCTGAAGGAGGGAACTGAACATGTTATGGGACATTCACTGCGCACATTTTCGAATATGCGAATCATCTATCTCGATAGGGGTCTTCAAATAATTGATTCATTAGCATTCGAGGGATGTTCCAATGACTCAAGATGAAACACTCAGAGCCAGCAAGTCTTCTCCCTTTCATCCGTCAAGGATCCTTCACAATGTCTTGTACTCAAGTTGACATATTTTTTTCCTTCACAGTTCACGAATTGAGCACCTTCAGTTGTCTAAAATTTAATGTGTGAAAGAGCGTCTTATTCTTTAGTGTAGTAAACCTTTTTTTTCGTCAAATACTACAAGTGTAAAACTAGGTCAATGAGTTGTTCTTCAAAAAGCTGTTACCAAAATTGGCCCTTTGTGGCTCCTTTTGTCTTAAAGATGACCTTGTCTGACCATGGTTTCCATCACATTTGTGTTGCAACTTTCATAAGAGACCATGCAAGATGACATGGTAAGAACTACAATGAAATTCTTTGGACTTATTTCTCAGACGAAAGGTGAGCTAAAACAGTTTTTTTGGTTCAGTTGAGGACTTCAGATTGGTTGGTAAAATTGAGGCCTCGCCCACTCAACCAACTATCCAGATTCTTCTTTGTTTAGAGCCACAGGAGACAAGAGGCACCAAATTCGAAAATTGGTGCTAGGTGAACATGCTTAGTAAAATCATCTAGCCAACTTACTATGAATGATTTAAAGCAATGTCTAAGTGATTTCCCAGGTCAAGTTAATGTTTTGCTTCAATGGTCGAAATCATCCAATTCGGCTGAACAATTCGAGTGTGCGCGTCTGAGAGCCTAGAATTACGTACGTTCAGATGAGTTCCATTGCGCCAAAAACACGGAGCATTACACACGCTAAAACGGCCCTCATTCAGGCAAAAGTCAAGCAATTCCCCCCTTCGTCCAACTGTGGTTCTCTACCACTTCTTCAACCATCGCCGGTATGGCTGCAACCACGATCATCAAACCATTGAAGAGAACAAGCATTCGATGCAGTCGAAGAAGACCATACTAGAGTAGAAAAGAACTGTAGTACTTTTAAGCGAGTGCGTGCTGCAATAGATCAAAGACAGAGTTTTAAGGCCTGCAATACCACTACATGGACGTTTAGCTTCTCCTCATGGTGAACTGAACTGTTAGCTGATGGTCATGGTGTAAAATGGCCTGGAAACGGAGCAGCCCCACTCTTTGTCGTCAATGATATCGCAGGCCCTGCGATTCTTGTGGACAGACTGTCATTCTCAGACCGAGTTCGAATCGAGTCGGGAAGGTTTGTTGGTGCAACAACAAACCCAGTCATCTATAATCTATTAGTGAAAACATACACAATCCCAACAATACCAAGGGGTCTCTGGTCATCTTTTTCGACAATTGAGAGTGAGTACTTTGGTCCAAACGTGTTATTTTAACGGGTATCCTCTCCGTCAACACGGAGATTTGTGTGTGGGATGAACACATGACGTCAAACCATTTCGTGTCTGTCAGGAAACACACGATGAGTCACTCTGATCAGAGCTTTGACCAAAAATGTGTTTGTGCTATCAAGATTATTCACGGATCATCTAGGTGATGTCACCAGTTTGGAATTGATTTCCATCCGCATCCCCGTTGTCACTCCCACTCAAAAGAGTTCGATGACCATTCTTGGACCTTGATTGAGTACGTACAGTACTCTACTCGAACCTACACTTGGTCGCTAACTAATCCACTTAATTCAAGGAATTGTGCCAAATCACTTGGTTGCAACAAAAAGAGTTGTGCAAAGCCTTGACTCTAATGAAATCCAGATCTTCATTGGAGCCCAGAAGCATTACGAGGCACATTGCGCTTCATCGTTTCATGACTTGGTCTCAACGTGCATTTGGACTATTTGTCTGTGTGCAACAAATACTCGAACGTCTCTCATTTGCATTGCCGACTATTAATCTTGAAGAGAGAATGGAATATCAACTCATTTAGCCTTTGGTGAAAGTGGCAAGTTGTGACCAGAGCGGATTTGATATTGTGAAACATCCGACCGACATGCTGCTAATTTCTGCCTTGCCAATGCTAAGAAGTTAGTTATGCTACCCGATAGTTTCTGCACTCGTCGTTGTGTCGTCATTGAGCCAACTGTTCAGGCTATAAAACTTGGACATTGACCATATTGTTTTTTTTTCGTACCATCGCAACTTGAAGTTACAGACGGTTTTTTGGTGGGATATCCGTTTTTTGTTCGTTTGCCCGCTAGATTGACATAATCACTGAAAGATGTGTTAGTGCTTCTGAAACATACGCATTGAAACGATCACTTGCCAATGTTCAAATACTTTTGAGGTCATGTTTATCATGGAGGACACTTTGAAACTAATTGTAGGTTCCCACGAGGATCCCTAGCTTTGTATATTTTGTTTTAAGATTCACTACCTTTGAGTTGGACGATCCCTTAGAGCCACTTTGCCTAAGGGTTGTTTTGCTTAGGACCCCTGGCATGGAGAAATCTACTTGTTACCTTGTCCATGATTTGATTTCATCGTTCATCGTGGCAACAAAAGTCAGTGTTCTATGACAGAAACGTTCAAAGCAGGGGTATCTTGCCTTCCACGATTGTTAAAGTGAGACTTGGCCTGCCGTCTTTGGAAAGTTATTGGAGCAATTCGTTGTATGTTCTGTAGAGTTGCCAACACTCTGAGAGTGGCTCCATTGTATTCTGAATCAGGTCCTTTAAGACGTCGATTTTCCAAACCACCAACGCGTCGGTGAAAGTATTAAAAGTGAGTAAGAGCTTTAAGATGACACTAATCACTTGCATCTGGCTCTTATAGTCCAAGCAATCATTGACAAATCCCGGCAATCTTCATTCCGCTTTGGATACATGCATGAACAGAAGTGTCAGGGAAACGTCATGTGTGAACTTCCTTACCACCGTGCTTGTCGCCCTTAGACCTTAAGATGATGTAGGTGATCTCGGTAGTGACAAGGAGGGACAGATTGGTTTTCTGAAGTCTTGTCTTTGAAAGTCCCTTGTCGAACAAATCTCATTACATCTCATCTAGTCTAACAAAAAGGAGTTCCAACTTTACTCGGACCCTCCAGTTGACCATCTATTACAACTCCATCGTCAATCTGACGAGACTGCATGAAAGCACTGAGAACAAACGTCATGGTTAAATGCTGGATTTTCTTTTCTTGCAGATGAGAGATTAAGACCTGGCTCAAACTTGGATCTGCCTTGCCTCGTCAGGACATCGATTGCGAAAGTGCAATAACAACGGTCGTCTTTTTTTATTCAAGTTCGTCAGCCAGCGAGGAAAAAGAACTTGAAAATGGCAGCTTCCATGAGCTCTTCCGGAACTCATTTGACTCTGAAAGAAGAGGATGTCATTAAGTTAGCCAGCGAATTCCTTCAGAATAGACTTCTTCACATCTCCCAAGTGATGCTTGAGCGTGAGTCTGGCGTGATCAATGGAAATTACTCTGATGACACTCTGTTTCTCAGACAACTCATACTGGATGGACAGTGGGATGACATCATGGAGTTTATTCAACCTTTAGCCTCCTTGCCTTCTTTTGATTTCAAACTGTTCCATTTCCTCATTCTTAAAGCGAAATTTGTCGAGTTGCTCTGCATCAAAAGTGAGGCTCCTGACGTTCCGCATGAAAATGCAGTGAACACGGTGGTTGATGTACTCAAAGAGATCGAACAAGTCGCCCCATCCAAAGAGCATTATTCTAATCTGTGTCTGCTCCTCACCATGAATAAGCTATCAGATCATGCCGAGTACAAGAACTGGAACCCGACCAAAGGAAGGATTAATTGCTTCAAAGCCGTGTTGCCACTGATAGTTGATCTCTTGGGAGGGGAAAAAGATAAACAAAAGCGAGTGATGGGTGAAGAATCCTGCGTGGCCACAAATGATCGGTTACTTCAACTCATCATTAAGGGAATCTTGTACGAGTCTTGCGTTGACTATTGCCAGCAAAAGGCCACCGGTGCCAAACAATCTAACTCGATAGACTTCACCAACATTCTAAGCCAATCCGATTTCAATGACTCAGACCTGAGTTTGCTCTCTTGGCTTCAAAGCATCCCTCCTGACACGTTCGCTTGTCCTTTTGAGCAAAAGAGTTTGAACGTGGACGTGGAACGGATCAAAGCACCAACATTAGAAACCAAATGGACAGAGTACATGCTTATTACGCCCATCAAACCAAATATTTTCCCTCACTCGGCCATGCCAAACTCGAGACCGAAAGGGGCAGATGTCATGACGAAATCACTTAGTGTGTCCATCATGCGGCCAAATGGCGAGAACGGATTAACGGACATGACTAAAAGCTTAGCCGGATTTCACTTGAACAGCAAGAAAATGATGGACTCGTCCGTTGATCATCTCTTCAAAGATGGGGAGAGCAATCGATCTGTCACGAAACCCAAGCCACCCCCACCTCCACCGCCTCCAGTCCCGTCAAAGCCAAAAATGATCAACCCAGAGGGTCAGCACACTCCTCAACTGATATCTTCCCACGAGCACACAATATCGCAAGCTCCCAGTCAAATGAAAGTGGCCATGGGCAAAAAGCAACTCGTCGGAGGTCCACCACGGTTTTTACCCGCGAGTTCATTGGAGGACGTTCAAGCCATTCGTTGTGCCGAGTTCCATCCTGGAGGACGGGTTTTTGCCGTTGGCTCCAATTCGAAAATTCTTCGCCTCTGTCAGTATCCTGATATGAGCAATATTTTGGAAGACCACGAGACGACGGAGATCACGGTTCTGAGCAAGAGACCCAAGCATCATAAGGGTTCCATTTATTGTTTGGCTTGGAATAGCACAGGCGAGCTCATTGCTACGGGTTCCAATGACAAAACGGTGAAAGTGGTTCGTTTCAACAACGACAATCTTTCCATGGAATCCCAAGCCACGGGAGAGATCGAGTTGAACATGCACGATGGAACTGTCAGAGATGTCATTTTCATGCTTGATCACCCTGCCACCCTTGTTTCAGGAGGCGCGGGAGATTGCAAAATTCAAATCACGGATTGCAACACGGGACAGAACATTCACTCCATGATGGGCCATAGTGGCCATGTTCTTTCTCTTTGCACATGGGGAGGACCTTTGTTTGCTTCTGGGTCTCAGGATAAAACAGTCCGATTTTGGGACCTTCGGACCCATGGATGCATCAATATGGTGCAATTTCATGGCGGGGTGGGGGGTCCTCCATTGGGCTCGCCAGTGGCAGCCTGCTCAGTTGATCCGTCAGGTCGCCTTTTAGTCACGGGTCATGAAGATGCCACGTGCTGCTTGTACGATGTACGAGGGGGACGTTCAGTCCAGGCTTTTAATCCTCACAACCAAGACATTCGATCTGTCAGGTTCTCACCAAATGCCTATTATCTCCTCACTGGTGGCTACGACAACCGCCTAATCCTCACCGACCTTCAAGGGGATCTGAGTCAGCCTTTGCCCAGTGTGGTCGTGGCACAACACCAAGACAAGGTGATCTCCGGTAGATGGCATCCCACGGACTTTTCGTTTTTGAGTACGAGTGCGGATAAGACTTGCACATTATGGGGATTACCTCCCATTTAAAGACATGACTCTGGTATTAGCAATCAAGTATCATGTTCCCAATCTAATCAATTGATGGCATCAGTTCCAAAATTGGAAGGCCTTGTGTCCCACGACTTATGTGATATGTCTGACATGTCGTCAGATTCTAGAAGTCAGAAATGACGTTGTAATCTTGTCCTACATAATCCTAATCCACTACCAACCAACGACTTCTCTACATCTCTATGCTTCAAGTAGATATCCTCGATATTTTCATCAACCTGGAAATCCAAGATTCCAGGAACTAACAGCAAAAATCTGGCGGGGAAATTTGATCGAGAAATATTTGAGGAAGATCAAATTCCGTCTTAAATATAACAAAGTCAACTCTATAGGAATCGTTTCATTTCGTTTGCTGCCTTTCTCGCCTATTTTGGTGTTAACATGCGCTTACGTATATTACTGAGAGCTTGAATAAAGGACACCCATTTCAGATGTATTTTATATTGGAGCGATCAATACAAATCAAACGACTCAGAATTGGAGAGGGGGACACTTTGTTACACGACTAGCAAGATGGGGATGTTATATTGGAATCTCATTCATGAATTGACAATAATATTTTTTGGGAGAATCGAACGTTCGAAAGGGGCAGGCTCGACAAGACTTGGATACGAAACGTGGAGATTGAATATCATTGCACATACGAAAGTATTTGAATAGCCTTTGGCCGTGCTGCTATCACCTGGTGAGTCTTTATGTGTTGTCACAGCCATTTCTGGAAGTGTGGGCAAGTATGATCCATTGATCCGGAAGCAAGGCAAGAAAAGAAAGAGCACGGTGGAATCGAAGTCTTTCATAAGGCACATATTGAATTTTGAAATGGCTTTCATCAACGTGACCCCCAAGGGTGTCATTCTGATGGGTCTTTTAATAACTCGCTTTCAATGCCACTCGGTGAGGGTGAAGATTGGACCACATGGAATAGAATAAAAACCCCAAGCAGGTCCAAAACAAATACCGATCCCGGTTTGCTTGGTTCAAGGGTCCTCCTAATCCTCCATTGTAGGGATCAGTGTTGGGATCTGGAACGAATGAAAACGTAATCCACGAAACGAAAACATATGGTACGTCTATAAGGAAATGGATAAATGCAATCGCCATCGGATTATCGAATTTCGAATCGTATGATCCTCTTTCAATTTGAATGCAACCTGTAGTGCCCTCTGTACCTTCATTTTTCTATACCAAACTGATAGGTGTTGCGTGTACGTCTCGTTAGGGTCCAACTCCTATCATTGTTTCCTTGGACACTGCAGTGCCTTCTTGCATTTTCTTTGCCGTGATTTGCCATTTTGTGGAATGTAACACCAATTATTGATAGTTGTATCCCAATTGCCCCTAATTGTAATGTTTTTTACCTTTTTGATAAGGAAATTTTCCTATACTGTGAAATTTTTGCTTATGCCTTACCATATTTTGAGTGGGAAACTTCATTTTTAATTATTTCAACTTCAACAACTTCGTCAACAACTTCTTCTTCTTCTTCATCGTCATCATCATCATCATCCTTTGCGTCGCTCACATCCTCCTCGTTTTCGTCCTCCTCAAAGATCTCCTCTATCTCAGTTTTTGGGGCGACAAAAACCATTTCTTCAGCCATGGAGAAATTAGTGGGAGGTAGAGTGATTTGGCAAATGAAAACCGTTTCTCGCTCCATATCCAATTGTGTATGGTTGATCTCAATTCTGAGGAGGGCGTCAAAGTATTTGGCATTGTTAGGGTTTTCCATGATGATTAGGTCATCGTTTAGTTCGTAGGCAGACTCATTCCTGGCGCAAGAGTAAACAGATACAGTTGAAGTATTTTCACATAATTAGGGTTTTCAGGGACCTCACTCACTTTCCTTCCCAACTTATACTTAACAGGGGCTCAGGAAAGACACCGCTGACCAAACATGTGAGATTGACCAAGTCTTCAAAGGCCTCCAGTTCGAGATCGATGCTCTCAGGTGGAACTGGAACAGAAGCAGGAAATTAACTTCAACAAACATGGACGTATGCCGTATGCTTAAGGTAAACTCGACGACCACTCTTCCAATGAAAGCTTATTTTAGATGGTAATAAGATCATTAATGGTCCTTTTATCATGATGTGCTCTGAAAGAAAAAAATCTGTTTTTCGTTCGCATTGTTCTTTATTAGCTATAAAAAATTATATCTATTAACCATAAGCTACTTAAGAATTCTTTTTCAATGCAGAGTCATTTTGCAAAGGTGGGATTTACTATAAAAACTTAAAAGGTTAAGTGTTTTATACAAGATAGAATTTAAATGACTTGACTACAATGACGTGACATGTTATTATTTCATTTTATTTATTCATCAACTTTTCATGCATTCAATATTAATCTATATTCTGCCAAACTCTTACAACACTTTTAGGTAGTTAGACTCCAAATTGAACGGGAATCGTTTAATGAAAGAACTCATCGTGTTACTCGAACTGGACCAACTTACAGCTTTTTGATAGTTAAAGAGTCAAACTCCTAATCTAAGAAATAACCAATCCAAAATGCAGATGCTGCTTCTCATTAAGCTACCAATTATTCATTCATTTCACAAAATAGAGTCCATTTTTCACTATTAAACCTGCTCGCGTAATGGTACCCAACCCTGTATATTTGGCCTCTCATTCTCATTCTAATTTCTTGTGCTGAGATGGCAAAATGGGCGGAACTTTGGGGCTCTTGAGCATAAAGCGAGGATCTTTCGAAAAGGAAGCAATCTCTTCTTAGTACAGGATAGTGGGTAAGTGTTTATTGCTCAATAAGGCACCATCAATCACAGGAGAGGCTAATTTTATTCATTAGGCTTCTGCTTCTGACTGAATGAGCTCCAATTGAGAGGATTCGGAGGAAGGACTGCAGGATTGATCTCCTCAGATGCTGTACAATACAAGCTTTTGCCTGGTTAGCCAATCCAGTCCCGAGAATTAGAGACCATCAGTAATTTACCTTACCCGAGTATCATGCCAAAAAGTAGCGAATGCAGATCTGTCAAGGTAAATTAAACGGCTATGATGTACTAAGTCAGAGAATGTTCAAGATTTTTTCGCTTTTATACATTTCAATCCAATTCCTTACTCAAAGCTTCAAAGACGGTTTGCCGGTTGTTTTTACCACTACGCCTCTTTTGGAAGGCTTATGTACATCAAAGACATCATTTGGATCCACCCACACAAGAAAGTATATAATTGAAAAATATATCTAATCTAACGCTGGTGTCTATGACGGTTTCCACATGCCAATGAACCGATGAGGGTCGCATACTTAATTTAATGATGTCGACAATTGCAAAATCGTTACCTTTATTAAATCTTAACATCTAACAACCAACCTCATATTGCAGTTTTTAGCGGCTAAGATCAAAATCTTAATGGGTTTTAAGATCATCAATAAACCATCAAAAAGGTTTTAAAAGTCATGTTGGTTGTGTGGAAATTTTTTTCAATAACAAATTTTTATGCTTCTTTTTGAACAAAACATCTTTCAAACTTCAATAAGTCAAGTCAATCAAAATTTTAGCCGTAAGTTCGTCGCTAAAAATATTCTTTACATAGTGAGATTACCCTAATTAAGCTCCAAAAACACTCAAGTTTCCAAATTTTGAATTAATCCTTCAAAGCCTCTCTGGAAAAGGCTCTTGGTGTAATTTCTTGACCTACATTACTTATGTAACTTACTCTCACTTCCAAGTTTCATGATTTTGTGTTCAGATTAACAATCTCACATTTGTCCATTTTCATTACCATTTACGTAAAATATTGATTTTTTTTCAGCAAGTTTTAATAATTCCCAAAGCTTACTCTCATTTGTAGTATGTGCATTTTGATTGATTTCGTTACATTACCATAAACAATGAGGTCTCTTTGCTTGAAGTCCTCATCGATGAGCGTGGAAACCTTGCACCGATATGATCCCGAAAGTTCTGGACTTGGATTGACAATCTTTAAGGCTCTATATTGCTTGGCCTCGTCCTCATGAGCCACAAATTCGAGGTCAATATGATTCGCGAATCTCTCGCCACTCAATTGAGGCTTCCGATCCTTCCCTGGAATCCATTGGAAAAACGGCTTGTGATCGCCATTGAAGTACCATTTCACTTCCAGTTGGTTTCGCTCCTCGTCACTGAAGTCATAATCACAATCCAGGATAATTTCCGAGTCGTTTCCCGACTCTGCAGTCTCAGGCATGACCAAATCGATGATCTCCACTCCCTCAGCGGGATCTGAAACAAGAAGAAGAAAAACCCATCGTCACATTGCATTGGTGATCCAAACTTTCCACCCCAGGTCAATTATGATGATTGGATCTGATCAGTAGCTCAAATTGTACGGAAATGGGGAGTGCAACGAAGAAATCGGTGTGTAATTGAGCTCCACGGCAATTTCTTGCTCCTTATCATGTCCTACTAATGCATTTGCCTTACATGCGCTTTGAGGGTCCAGGATCGATGATTGATCAAAGAGAGCGCCATACGTGGTACAATACGCTGGTAGGATTGCCAATAGTTTATTGATTGTAATCCAAACAAGTATGCTACAGTTGCGGAATATTGCATGAATTTTCATTTCATAACTTGACAAATATGTACCTTTATATACAAAGGACTTTTTAATTGGTGAATGAAAAAGAAACCGAGTTTTATTTTGTAATTATATTGTTATGCCTACCTACGCCCATTTCGACTAAAAACGGCGCTTTGAAGATCGTTTTGAGAGTCATTCTTTGAATGCCCACGATTTCTACACGAGGCTTTTAAAAGAATGAGAATAAGTTTATATTGGTGCTCGGATGTCCACCCACGCACTCAATTTGAAAGGTTGGCAATTCAAACAGTATCTTATTAGAAATTAGAACCAGGAATATCATGTATTTCCAAAGCAAAACCATTTTTGTCTGTTTGTTTACACTTGGATTGAGCTTGAACAAACACACATTTAGTAACATTAATAGCGTGATTTGACAGAAAAATATCTTAATTCACAAGAAACGATTCCGTCTCAAGGTGTGATCAAAAATATTCTATCTATCTTATTGGAACGGATTTTAAGCATATGGTTGACTTTTGAGCAGAACAAATTTGGATGATTACTCTTGTAAACTGTTAAGGAACATCAAGAACTGGAAGAAGGCACCCTTTGTACGGCAACATCTACAGCGCGTGCTTTGTTTAGATAAGGTTAGTTGGAACAGCCTTAGGGGGCGATGGCCATTAAAACTCGACTTCTCGACGCAAACGATTTGTATATGTAGTCCAATGTTTTCTCTGTATACGCGTACGGAGTTAATCTTAGGCGTGTCACATTCCTTCAATGTACAAAGTTGATACAAACAACAAAAAGAGAGGGAAATCGTGCGTGTGTTCAAGCTAAGATTGTCATCAAGGTCAGGGAATCTTTCAGGAAGTTAATTAAAGTTCAAGAACTAATTCACTTCAAACCAATTCGAAATCTGATTAGTCACTGTCAATTTGGATTGGCACTTTTCACACCGAGCATGTGCATGAAGTGCGTAGAAGTGCTTCTTTCCACATCAAAAGATGATCGCTGTTGTCATCCTTGAGGCTTACATCCATTCCATCTATCTCTCTGTTGGAGAATGAGTGACACGTGGCATAAGCCTTCATTCTGGAACATTTCTGAGACCCTTTCAAACTACTTAAATCGCGTTCGATAACCCCGACAATTTGTTTTCAGAAGTTGAGCTCTAAACACCTTAAAACTATCTTGAAAGTTGAGGTGGACCCTTTCGCCTCGAATTCTTTTCCAATATTGAAAGATTTCTGGAGCTGCAGATTGGTAACAAATGGACAACGAAAAGTCCCCTGAAGGGCTAGATATTTGATCAAGTCAGAACTTTGATCCTCCATCAGATATTTTGTAACTTGACATGCCTCCATAATGGAAGAATGGAGAGCTCAAGTCTAAGTAATGGAAAATAACAAGATGCCTCTTTAAGTTGGGTGTTGCATCTATCTTCGTACATCCTCTCGGACTACCAACTTCCAAAGTTAGTCAAACTTTATCTTGTTTTTGGGGTAGCTTGTTTAAGTCCCTTGTTTTCCTGCTCATTTAATACAAAGATTTAGATTTCACGTCATCATTCAACACGAAACAGCTCTATTGTAAAGGTTTACTTTTGGGGTTAACCCGATTTGAGAGACTGGTTTTCAAATTAACTCAATTGATTGATAGTTCTAAAACGCAGTCAAGATGATATTCATTTCAATATCAAGTTATATCAATAGAGGATTTTAAACCAAGCTTGAAAAATTCGCCAATAGATGGCGGGGAAGGTTGGGCAAGTAAAGAGAAAAGACTTGTGAGCCTGGTGCTTAGTACTTGCCCCCTTTTTCGCGCCATCTATTGGCGATTTTTTCAAGCTTGGTTTAAAATCCTCTATAAGAGCGTGTCGCATGAAAATTGACCTTTTTTGTTAGTGTTAGTGTTTTTGGAACAATATGGTGTTGAATGTATTGAAAAGAAGTTTAGAAATGTTCTGTCAAGATAATACATTAAACTGATGAGACCATGAAGAAAATATCCAGGTGTATTTGAACCCACCATTCTATTTCTCCAACGGTTAACATCGATTCGATATTGGTTCCGATCAAAAATATTGATTTTGCCCGATTCCCTCCAGATATTTCCGGTCTGAATGGTCTGAAGAGTATGTGAGGACAAGGAGATGATATTCTTAGGCAAAGCTGTTCATGAATGGAGCTTGTAATGAAGAAAACCAAGATCCTACGCGTAGTTGTACCTTGAAATTAATTTGTCTTGACGGAGCTTAGCACGTAATCAAAGGAAATTCTTTGGGTTTGGTCAGATGTACCCTATGGACTTAGTTTCTTCATATTAACAGTCTGCATTAGGCTCAGAAAATCCAAGAAAAGGAACAGTGGACCCGTTTTTGGTTTTTATTACAATGTATCAACATCTTCAGAAGTTTGAGCCCCTCTTAAGAAGAAAAAAGCTTTCTCTCTTCTGTACTCCAATTTAGCCTGGGAATTTCTTTTTCATCTAAAGGGACAGAGTGTTCTCTCATCCAACAACTGATGCCATCCAGAATGAGGAAGAACATGAATTACCTACCCACACTGTACAATAATTGGCCACCAGAGCCTCTGCCAATGACACAACATGAACCAACGAGAAATGGGTTGAAGTGCGAAAAACCATTTCCACTATCATTGCCATCATCTCTCACTTCCACGGAGTTGAGATGGAAATTGCCCAAAATGTTCCTGTCCGCGACAAGAAGGGTTTTTGCCCCAGATATCATTCATCTATTTTCGGAAACAAAGAGCCGAAATCGCTTGATCTCAAGCCTGTTCCTTGAATGAACGATGTTCGTACTTCTTGCTAGTCAACGAAATTCTTCGTTTCTGTTTGAACCTCGAGAACGTGAAAGAACAGGCAGGGGATTTGTAATCACGCCTCTTCCCCATAATAAAGATCAATTGGGCTGATATGCAACTCGTGCAAGCACAACATAGAGAACAACAAAACAAAATCCTTGGATTCCGGGTCTTTTGTGGATTTCACTCCAAGAAACTCAATCAAGGATAGTGGAGTTCACGTTTAGTCGCTCTCAAGTCATCAAAGTTCAAGGGTTCAGGGCACAAATTGAACTGCTATGACCAAGTCATTAATTGCTGGTATCAACATGAGCCACACGTTATTCCCAAGGCAATAATAATAAGTCCACTGACTTAGTTTTGAGTCAGGAAGCGAAAGAAATAGCTGGCAGTGAAGCCATCCCGAGGCAAAGTATGTCGTAAGTAGCCAAGGGCTCGTGAAGAATGTTGTTTCATCGAAATATGAGTGGATCTCCAGTCTTGAAGAAATCGTTTTCGTCTCCTTTTTGTCACAAGGATCGTCGTTTCAATGGAACACACAGCTGTGTCGGTGAAAGGAATATGTTTGGTTGAATGCGTACAAAACAAGAAGATCTTGAGTGTTTCTCCCCTCTGAATGTTGACTAATAATATGACTGACTTTGATGGTGAGCCTTTCTGGCTCACTGCTAATTGGATATTGATGTTTTGCTCATCTTCCTTCATCTAAAAAGTTCCGAGACTGAACAGTACAACCAAATTGAATCTCCACAGTAGTAGAATTCTCTATTTTCAAAAATCAACTCAAAATTCAATGGTAAAGAAAAGCGGCTTCAAAACGTCAGCCAACTCGATTATGGATCAAACTTCATGGGAAGTTTGCTTGTTCTTTGATCAAATAAAGCTTCAGTTAGCCATCAAAAACTTGATGTTAATGCCAGATACATTTCGTCCATCTTGAAATTAACATTTGAAATGAGATGTGGTGATAAAGAATATGCAAAAAGGCCAATCATTCACCCTTTGCAAAGAAATGTCATCATATCTTTGACGGTGTGATCAAGTCCAAACAAGATGCAGTTTTTAGTCACTTCATCTAAAAATAAAATGACCTTTTCGTAAATACACTGATGGGTTCATCGCTGGTTTTCCTTCTTAAAAATTAAATTTGATGTTTTTTGTATCAACAGACGCAATAGAAAAACGAGGTAAAATGATAACCCTCGCTTTTAGCGAGACCAAGAACTTGTCTGCATCGATTGCAAGGGCGTATTATGGTCAACTAAGTTGCATCCCTTGGATCATCGATCATCAATCTTTTAGCACTAGAAATAACATGTCATTGATTTGATGGTGCATTGTCGGACAACGAGACCTTGCTGATCTTGTCAGGGCAAGAACTAATCTTTTTCACGGGAATCAATGGCAACAAAACACTTTTTTGCGAAGGTGACGTGAAGCGCTCACACGCTAATAAAAACGCACACCATTGCATTTTGGCAGTCTCTGTCAAAGGTTGAGTTTGATGATATTTCGCTTTGTGTGAAATCGAGCTACAACTTAAATGGAGGCCAGACATTTTCTCAGAAAGTCCTTGAAATCCATTTCAAATGGAAGTGAAGGTAATGGAAAATGTTGAAAGTCCAAATGTCTACTTTTCACGCTACTCCAATTTGTTCTTATAAATTGGCTTAATGTGTAACAGCATATCGCGACATCGACAAACTTAACATCCATTCCATTAGCCATCAGATCGGAAAGATGATGCCTTCCAGCTCTAATGGAATCAACCATCATTCACTTGAGCTCTTGTCTTTCTCGAGAAGACCCTGTTGAGAGGCCCTAAGTTTTAATTCATTGGGAAATGAATGTTTTCTCATAAAATTCACATCAGACTCCACCAGATATCAAAACCATTGTAGTAACGTCAATTTAATCATTAACGGACTAGTGAGCGATGGTTTTGGTGATTTGCTTCCGGCTCCTAATGGAGGAGTGGCCTGTTGGTAATTAAATTCTGGAGGTCGTTCACGAAGAACTGAGTAACTTTCCTTGGAAACCTCTTGAATCGAGAGTAGAGATAATAAGATGGACGCAATTGAACGTACAACTTTTGATAAGGGGGAGGGATCACTCACTCTTTTTGGAGTGCATGCATTTAATAGGGGACAAAAGAAACAAAAGCGACGGGTTTTCTTCTTGCAAGGTTTATCCGACAAGAAAACGGCGATTTAACGGTTCAACCACATTTCCCACGAGTTTTTCAACCACCACCGCAAAATATACGTAGAGAAGACCTTCCTTTTTTCTTACGCTCTCTTTGATAGAAGAACGAAGACAACGAGTCATTCGAAAAGCGACATGCTTAAGGGTGGGGAAATCTAAGCGTAATTCTAGTGCGAAGCTTTTGATTGCTAATTTGGTTGTTGTGGCTCATGTCTTTTAGCTTGGTAAGTAGCACACGAGGCCAAGCTTCTCTTCGTTTGCGATAGTTCAAGCCTTTTTGTATGTGGCATGAAGGTATTTTCTCCTCGACAAGCATCATTTGATTCTTGTTAAGCTTACATGGATTGTTGCGACGATTCCAAGTATTGGTGGGTTGATTCGATTAACCAAATCAAATGTGCTTTGTTATAATCCGCTCAAAGAATATTTTCATCAGGTCTTGAACGCCAGAAATTGCCGAAGAAAGTTTCTGAGCGGAAGAACTTTGATAACCAACGGGAATAACTGATAATTCCGTTAATTGAAAAAGGAGTCACACAAAAAAGTAATCGGATAAGGCGATAGGGTTTCAAGGGACAACTTGATCTCTTACCTATAATCAAGACAAACATCATCAATGCTGCCCATGGCAATATCCAGCGTCTTCTCAATACTCTTGGGATCTTCATTATGGTCCTTTTTGTCAAGGTTAACTTAGATTCAAGGCACAGAACGAGAAATTTGTTTGGTCAATGAAACTCTATGAGCAGACACCGCCCAAATCAACTTGCAATAGGATGAGAATGATGATGATCAAGACGACGACGACGACGACGATATGCAAGGGGAAAGCAGTTCAAAGCGGAATCACATCTCCACGAATGCTTTCAAAGACAACACTTTCGTTGTTGCATCCAGGACAGACGGACAAAAATCCTAAAATGAGTGCGAGGAGGCCTCAGAAAGAGAGCTGCTCAGGACAAGGTTGGCTACAACACTAACGTGAATGATCAAAAATCCCCCACCTTATCAGAAGATTTTCAATGTCTTCCCAAGTGCTCCTCGGAGAATGATCTTTTCGCAGAATCGCGCTCCTCGCCTACCGTTGTTTCTTCTCGAACACTTTTCCCCTACATTCATTCCCCTTGACAACCTAGGTTCAAAGTAGTTCAGCACCTATGCTCGGGGTCCACCTTGTACTTACGTACAGTATATGTACGTCGAAAACTAGCCAGCTCACTCGGTCGCTTTACAGGCGGTCGTTTGTCCGTTGCTGGCGGACTCCAAAGTCGCGACATTTGAGTGTGGAGAAATTTCCCTCTTCTTCCCCTCCTCCTTCGTTGGATCCATCCCGTACTTTGTTTGTGGAGACGGGGCACGAGCCATCAAATTGGACTAATTTTTGGAACAAACAAAACTGGAGAGTGGAACCCAAAGGGGAAATTGTGCATTTGGAATTGGATTGCCAATCAAGAAATGGAAGAGTTTTCAGTCTGAATGGCTTGCAGTTAAGATTTACGTTCAATCAAAGTTAAGACGGGAGGCAGAGTGAAATAAATTGGGAATCCCGAGAGTTCCACAAAGTTGCTTGGTAGGCAGTACAAAAGATCAATCGGTAGCTTAGAGATTGTACTTATAGAGAAACTAATGTAAACCAACGCTGTCAAGAAACTTTAATCATGTAAGTTTACGGAACATTGGTGGTACCGACGAAACATATATAGCAATGTTGATTATAGAACAATGCATATCAAGTACTAGTAGTAAATATATTGATTATTTTCCCCGACTCAGTATAAGTTGGGCTTTGTTCTTGGGTAAGTTTACTCAATGGATCGTCTTTACTTTGGAGATGAAGGAAGGCCAAGATAGGGCAGTCGCTCCAATTTGATCCTTGTTTGCACTCAACTAGGCAGAAGTGACTCTAAGGATCCTTTTTGTACCTTCCCATTTTGATTATGCAGAGCCCATCCCCAATTTGGCGTTCAAGTAAAGTCGAAGAATGCTCTCTTTGACAAGCTTCTAACTTTTTCGCAACCTCCTTCAGGGAATTGAAATTCGGCATGTCGACGAGATTTGCGTCTTTTTGACTAGATAAAACACAATGCGCTTTTTTCAAAAGAAGCTTGACATGATTGGTCTTGGGAAAGGCTGAGAAGTGGTGCGGCATTGTCAGTTCCATGGCCTTAGGCCTTTGCTAGATTCTGAAAAGTAACGCAGCTGCCATGGATTTGGAGGAGTGAATAAAGAAGAGCAGCCTTTTTCGCTCCGGTGTACGATGTCTTCACAACTCCTGTCACAACCTCCACGAACGCATCCACGAGGTTGGTCGAGGGTAAGTTGGCTCGTACAGATGAGATGGCTACCGATCCACGAGTGCTATTGGAACTTGAAAAAGAAGGCCCGACGCTCCTTTAACAACATTGGAAAAAGGCGAGTGAGTGAGTGAGTGAGTGAGTGAGTGTGAGGAAGAACGAACGAGAGGGGAAAAAATAGAGGGCCAAATGGATGCCCCCGCTATTATTAGAGCACGGAAATTAAAGAGAACACATTCATGTTCCGAAAATGAAGAAAAAAAGTCTGATGATAGCGTTACCATCAGAAGTGTAGGCAAGCTTGTGAAATATAAAACGGGCTTATTGTTCTAACAGTGCTTCATGTATTAAACGTTGAGAAATGCGAAACGTGACTCACTGAAACCCTCACATTTTCCCTTAAAATTATTTCTGCACTCGTTTAGCTCCCCCGATGATTGTCGAAAGTTTCATTGAAGGGACTGTGAAGAACGCAGAAAGAACCATAAAGTTTTGTCTGCAACAATCTAAAGAGGAAAGGTAACACATGGTCCTTCGACGTCTAACCATTCTTATACATTCCATGTTGATTGGTTGAACATCTGTGATAACCGTATTGCACCCGGAGAATATTCAGCTGTCCCATTCTTGGGTCCGTATAACAAACTTCATTAACCCCACACGTATGCCATGATGTCAAACCGATTGTATGCCGATATGAGACAATGTGATGCATAGAGGGTTCGGTGCTCATAAAAATTCATTTTGTGTCAGATGAACCCGGCTTTCTTTCAGATCTGCAATCATCTCACCTCACCGTTTGTTCTCGATGTGGTCTTAGCTCTTTGGAATCCGATTCTAGCGCTCTTTCTTTCTTTTCTCATTCTCTGCGTGTCTCTCTTTCTCTCTCGTTCGTTCACTGGGAAACTCGCTCACTACCTTGGGGATTTTTAGTGGTCCCAATAGAGTAAGCCAAGCGTACGGAAGACCTGCTGGCAACGAGGCAATGAAGGCACCAAGGCGCGCCTGGAACGCAGAAATGGATCCTGTTGCGCTTCTGGTAGCGACCTTCCTTTTTTGGCTCCTCTCCGGTCTTGGTTGAAGAAGAAGATTGTGGTAGTGGCATTTGTTACTTGTCATAAGAAGGTGGAACACGTCGTTGACGACCAACATGTCAGAAACAGACAACACAACCGTGAGCTCAACGGAGCATGGCCAAGGCAAATTGGAAGAACGTGGATCGACTTCTGTCGGTGACAAGTTGCCCTCCCAAGATACCTCCCTAGGCATATCAGACAAGACCACGTCCTCTTCATCTAAAACCAATGATGAGCATCTCACCACGGTCAAGCTCACACTCAATAACCGTCGAGGGAGTGTGGATAATCTGAAACTCAATCACAAGTGCTCAGACTCCTCGCCAACAAACAAAGCCGTTTCCAATCTAATGGCTCCTCCTAATCCCAATGTACCCAACCAAGCTCTTCGCTACAATCGGATCTTCAAGAAATCTTCTCAAGATGGCAATCTGATCTTGTTCTTACCTCAGAGAGAGTTGATCATCACCGAAAGCAAAGTAGAACCGCTCATGGGCGTGGCTCTGATCCACGAAAATGTGATCCAAAGTGCCAGCCACAATCGAGTTTTCCTTCAGGTGGTTCTTATCTTCAGGTAATTAAATTTCCTTTCTTTTGGCGTGTTGAAGAGGGATGAAGTGCAGAATTCTGAGCCTTTAATGTTCTTGGATGGCAAACACCTGCAAGGGAATTGATGTCCTATTCACTAGTTTGTTTACGATTAGTTGAAGCGTTAAACTCATTTGATAATCACAATATGATAATCGTCACTTTGGAGAGGTTCCTAAGGTATATGGGCTGAGGCCAAACAAGTATGACAGGCAAACCGTCCAGATTTTGAGAAGTCCCAACTCGATCTCATTTAGACCCCATTTGCGCATAATGGTTCCTTCATTTCTATAACTGAGAGCGTTCTCTCTCGATGGTGGTTGCCCATTCTGAACATCCCGTGAGTTTGTGCTCAAAACCATTTCCAGCTTTCTCATCAGCTCGAAAAAGTGTACACGGAATGATTGTACATACCTTTAGGCCTCGGTTGGGTTTCAAGCTTTGGTGACGAACATTCAAGGCGGCGTGATAAATGATTCATATTGTCTACTACCGCCCGTCATTCCTTTCTCGTTATAAATCCTTGGCATAAACGTGTTCTCGATATCCGCCAAGAAAGTGGAGCAAACTGTTTTCAGTTTTCTCTTTGATTCCCGACGGTTTTGCCATTTTTCCAATCTCGAATGAGTTATGAACCTCTCAAGGTCTCCAAACCGTTTCAATGGGAGCGAAATCTTCCGAACATCTGTGCTTACCGTACATCTAAATTTGTCAAGGACCCTTGGGAAGCACAATGTTTCCAAACCATGAATAGTCTTTTGCGACGTTTCCCAATATAAATGAGGTTCAATTTACCTCGTTCGCGTTGCCTTGGCTTTTTTCTTGATTTTCTTCGCTCGGTTGGATCACCTCAAATGTTCCAGACAATATAAGATGGAAGCGTGAGATTACAAGACAAATGTGAATGTAATAAAGTAGGGATGCGTGTTTCTAGCGAACACAATTTCAACTCTAAAAGTGAGATGGTTTTTTCTTAATTTATTCATTTGTTAACCTGAGCTTCAAGGTTGAAAGGGGACTGGAAATTTCTTCCATTTTTCCCAAGGAAAAAAATCTGTAAATCTAAACTATAAGACAAAAGACGTAGACTATGATAAAACGATACCTTTTTTACATTATTTGAGATTTCAGTTCCTAGCTTAAATGTTCTCAATTATTGGAGTTGCCATCTCAGAAGTTTATCGACTCTGTTTTGGGATTAACAACCCTCGTTTATTTTCCCGAAATATGCATCCCTAATAATAATAGTAAGACGAAGGGCTTATGTGAATGACAGGTTTTGTGACGAGATTTGTCACGCTTGTGTAACTCAAGTTAGACCGTTAACGTGAATATAAGCTCTTGGAACTTGGTTGCCGAGCAGTCCCATTATATTGAAAGAAAGAAAAAAAACCTAAAGCGAGCCATTTGAGAAGAGTGATGGTCTGGTCTTAATCTGATAATGAGTCCTGGAAAATGTTAGCCCTCAAGTGTGGATATATACAGTAGGTTTCCTACCCAAGAGAGCCTTACCATTCTAGGTGAGCCAAGCTAGGGGACTTCATTCACGTATTTGACAATGACAGGTCATCTTGACAGTTTGTCATGTTCTTTGGAAAAATATTAGAGGGACACATAACTCTCGTTCCTTTCTTTCAGCAAATTAACAGGCATCCATTCACAAAGGTGACCTCATTAAGTTTTTGGTTCAAAAATATGTTCTTCGTCTTTAGACTGGTAATTACCGAAAAAGTTTAGCTTGTTCCATGGCTGAAGAAAAGGATCTAATGGGAGGAGAAAATCACTCCAAGCACGAGCAACTAGTGCCCTTTCCTCTTAATCATATTGGGCCTAATGTTATTTCGAGAGATGAGACAATGTTCGTGCCACGAGATTCAGAAAGCCATGGTCAACTGGCACATGTGCTCTTTTATTGTGCTCATTTTCCCCCTTTCATCTTTCTGAGTAGTTGTGGAACTCTTGTAAACTTGGTCATTCCTTGGGCCTCATTCATTATTTTGGGTCAACTTATCTAGATCGTTGTTGACGGCCGAATCTTTTTCAATTATTTGTCCACAACTCAGGAAGGAAGTTTCATTTGTGTTTAACAAAGAAAAATTGGAAAAATGTTATTGAAATTTGGAACGTACTATGGATGTCCTTCGTGAAGGACATTCATGGAACAGAAAACCTCCTTGGGAATTTTTTAGAACAATCATTACAAAAGAACTCTCATTCTTTATTTCAACCTTTAATGACCGTTGGATGTTTAACATTGATTAAGTCCATGGAACTGTTAGGACTTGCTTCTCCAAAATGGAGGTGAAAGAGTTTTCGAACCTGCCAATAACATGTCCTTTGTACACCATGCATTTGTTATTCTCAGTCATTTTCTGTTTCAGTATGAATACGAAAGTTTTATTTACCTTTTTAAGTGTAGCAGATCCTAAAACTAGTAACAAAGGAAACAACTTTTTTAACACACTTTTGTAATGACCCAATTCAACTGGTTTTTTTTCGTTTTCCACAATATACTCGTAAAAAATCTGCCTAGTGAATTTTGAATATATATCAAGGTTTACAACCTTTTCTTGATCTTTAAATAATTAATGTTCGCAATATTCAATGCATTGAATTGAAATACAAAGTTCCCTCTAGAAGCTCAAAATCATTATTAAGACGTTAGTCGATCATTTTCCTTCCCAGTCTGACCTTGGTAAAGTGGTTATAAATTATATATACTCAGTCATCACGGAATTGTCGGGTTTCCAACCAAATTTTCCGGATAAACCATCGTTAGTATGACACAAAATATGACTTTCTTGTAACAAAGGTTTCTTTTGAAGTTGGATGAATTCAGATTCCACGCTCTTCTGCGAAATGATAAAATTCAGTCAATTATTTCTATTAATAACTCAAAATGTGCCGCACACGCACCACACGATATTATTTTTCCTAACAGGAGGAAGAGAGTTCAGACTGAGAATATGAGTTTTTACGTGGCTTTGACGTTGGTCAAAATCCGGGAGAACGAAAAAAGTCAGAACCAAGAACGCTATTTCTAATACTGATCTTTCACACTCGGCTTCTCGTAAGCATTGAACTTGTCATTCTCACTGGTTATCACTTTAATATTCTACAATCTTGCTTTTTGCAAACAAAAGAGAAAAATAGTACAAGATTTTGCTTTTTTGAGAGATATTGGATTTTTATTGTCTCTCGATGTTTGAAAAAGCATGGCTGGAAATTTTGAGTTTGATCGATACCGAAAAGTGGTATTTATCTTCAGTGGTCTAAGCTTTAGACAGGCATTGATAAAACTCGCAATACATTTGAAATATCAATTGTACATTGTGCCTTTTGCATCCTTTGTTTCCTTTTCTTGAGTTCTTTTGATCGATTTTCACTATTGCTCCCGAAAAAACAATTTACAGTACAATCACATTTCCAATGTCTTGGGATAGTTCTAGCTCCTAACTATAACTCAACCCAGTTGAGTTTAGATAAAATCTCTTCTTTTCGTAAACAAAATGGTATTATTTACAATTCTTGTCTCCTATAACTTTTGTAATTTGTATGACATGATATCCTCAGTCATGCCGTGTTATTGAGAGAATTGGCTAATTTACATGTCTTGGTAACAAGTTCCAGGTTTTTTTTTCGTTGCAAGAAAATTTATAAATATTTTTCAACACATTTGTTTATCTTAACTTGTCACGAATAGGAAGAGTGATGAAGAAAAATGTATCAAGCTTAGGTCAGCCAAATTTTAGAAGTCACACGCCTTTTTAATTTTTTGAAAGTACTTTTTCTAATTTGATGTACCAATGTTGCATTGGTACATCGCTTTATTGCCACTAAAATAATGCAACAAAAATGGTGTTGAAGGCTCCCAATAGGGATACATTAAGTGTCCTAATTCCAAAGCATCACTCAAACTTAAAGTGGTATTACCGATTCAACCAAGAGTGGAGTTGAGCTTGAAATAATCTTGAGGTACTGAAGGTGTGCAAAAAAATCTCCCTGACATAAACATTGGGAACGAGCACGAGAGAATCTTAGGGACCCTTTCAGATTCATGTTCAGTTGGCATATCAGATTTCTTTTGTGTTCGCCGTAGACATAGTTTTCATCAGTCTCTCTCGGGTCCTTCGTTCAACTCTTTCTTCAAACTAATTCAGAACATCTCCAAGAGACAAGATTGTGAGTGAAGATACTTCGTAATGAAACTGTCACAATTGAATCGGATTCATAAATCGATTCAACTATTTCAATTTAGGTAGACAAAGTGGAATATTTTTAAATAGCGGATAGCCCTTTCAACATGAAATAGTTTGCTTAATTATACGACTACCCTCATAGCGTTTTGTAGAACCATTCCTTATTTAATGAGGGTCCAAAATCGATGGTTCAGCAAATCATATTTTACTTTTGAGGTCCCAATCAAGAGAATTAATGACCCATCGTTGAAGGTCTAACTCAAGTAGCCATGACCATACTTGCTCATTTTGAGGGTAATTTGGAGCATTCAACTGTATTTGAGAGATCCTTTAACCTCAAAGACCCAAGCAATCACTATCAGGCTTTTCCTCTTTCGGAGGGGCTCCTCGTTTTTTGAACAATTTCTAGAAGCTTACAATCTCAGAGAAATCCTTTGCTACACCCAAAAATGGTCAAATTTCGTTCCAACTGTCATCTCAGCGTTAGCCGGAGGTCCCTTGAATGAAAACTTATTGGCCTTATTGATATGGACGAGCCTTTCCCACTTTTTCCCACTCAGCCAGATAGAACTAAATCGTTTTTGGAGGTCAAGCAAGTCTTAAAAATGAACAAATTTTGCAAGAGTCGCCAAATTCCAGGGACCAGCAACTGGTCCATTCCTCAGTAAAAAAGAAAAATAAACAATAACTGTAGTGGGCAAATTTGTGGAAATTTTGAGGTACGGCGGTAAAACGAAGAGCAATCCAAAGAAGATACTTCTTTCCTTTACATGTTTTACTCTTTAGGTAAAGAGGGAAAAAGCTCTCTCGATGGGAACAAGAATATTGATCCCGTTTCTTCCATCTAGAGACATCTAGTCATTTTTTTAGATTTGATGACGGGAAAATCTAAGGCAGACAAAAGAAAAAGTAGTAAAACCTCTGCTGCTACCACAAACAATTCTTACCATTGTTGTAATCATTTGGACGAACTATTGTCTCGATAATAGTGTAATATTTTATTGCCCTCAATAATCGAGGAACCTTTTAGTGGCCTTCCTTCATCGATATTTATTGCCAGCCTTTATCTGTCAAGTAAGGACACTAATGGGGGTTCTTTTAACCGCACAGGACGATTTTTCTGAAATATATCAATACTTTTAATGTAAGAACCTGACTGGACCAGATTTAACCAGCTTCAGAAAGAAACTTTCGATTGCCAATTTGATCCAAAATGTTGACCTTTGTTTCCAGATACGGTCGGGAAGATGAAGAATTGATGGGTTTGCGGTTCTGCAACGAGATCGTAATCGCAGCAGAGCAAATCTACCCAAGTCCTGTGGACGAGATCTGTCGAAACAAGTCCAAACCCATGACAAACCACGAAGGTTACATGGCTGTCCCTGTCGTCATCGATATGGGCATCTCAGCACCTCCTTCTGTCAGATTGCTCCCGTGTCGACCTTATAACGGAGCTCCCATTGGAACCACTTACGAGGTTCAGCTATTCGCGGGGAAATCCCCCGAGGAATTACCACGAAAACGGAAGATGGTCCAGATGTCCTTGAGGCTGTATGAGAGGCTTCCCCGTACATTGCCACCAAGGTCGGTGGTCACGGTGGAAAAGAACTACATTTTCAGTGAGAACAACCTCTACTTTCAAGCCAAACTCGACAACGGAGTCTACTCGGAATCGGACGAGATCCTTTTGAATGTGCTCATCAAACGACCCGGCGGTCATGGGGTCAAGAAGCTCAAGGTGGCCATCATTCAACAGGTGGGCGTGGCCATGTTTTCCACGGGGAACTTCAAGAATGTGGTGGGAACATTCCAGGAAGAGCTCAATCCCACCGATTCCTCGTTCAAGTCGGCCATTCCGTTGAAAGTGGAACTGAACAAAGAGTACTCTTGGGTGGCCATGGACGAAACGGCCAAGCGAGATTCAGACATCAAACATCTGGCACCATCCGTGATCCATGCCACCAAGTCCATGTTCATTATCCGCGTTCAGTATTATGTGAGTGTCTCGTTGGTTTTTGGCCTCCTTCAACGCGATATCCTGGTCAAATTGCCTTTCTTGCTCAAACGGATAGACGAGAAAAAGTTGATGGGGAAGGCTCTGGCCAAAAGTGGAATCAAATAGAGGCCAGACCAAACTCTTTTGCTTGGGAGATGTGTAATTGGATCACGAGGACCAAGTAGAAAGGAAGTCTCGGGGTGTCTCTATCTTGATGTTGGGTTGGGTCCATATCATCACGGGATGGGGAAAAGATCCCACGATCGCCCATGGTACTAAAGACTGTCGTCATTGGTGTCGTCGAGATTGTTTTTTGACCGTGATGGAGACCAGAATCTATTGACAACCACCAACCAGTCTGAGTTCCAAATGGAAACCAATTGTCTTTTGCTCTTCCATTTCATTAGTATTGTAGAGCTGTGCGCCTCAAGCAAAGTATTAAGAGCTAGCCATCCAACAAACATATTACGGTCTGAGACGAAAACCCTAAGAAACTGCAAATCTTCTAACGTACAGACGTCATTGAAGAATGGTTTGATTAGTATGAAACTTTATACGATTCGTATGTTGTTTGTAGTGCATTGTGTTGGTATTGCCAATCTCGACCAACCGTATCATGTTTCTAAAATAATTGGATTCTCAGTTTCAAGAGGAAATATTAGCTCATCGATCAAACAGAAGCAATCGCGCCAGATTAGTGTCGACCTTCGATTGCCCGTGCAGTTATATTTCATCTTTTAATATTATCAATCCCACCCCCCTCCCTCAACTGATTGTCAACCTCTCATACTCTATCCCTTCTGCAACCAACGTAAGAATAAATCTTATCAATCTCTTTCGTTCTTTCGCAAGGTATCAAATAGCATATTAATAGTACGAAAAACAAGATAACTCCTTGTTGTCTACGTTTATGTGCTTTAAGAGTAATTACAACAAGGGAAAATGCACGAGATCCAATATTATTTTCTTCTGTTCACATATCCACAATGATCATTTCGTCGATGCCCCAATCTTCGTAGCTCCCATCGGGCATATACCGTCTGACGATAATGGGAATCTTTCTCTGTTTAAGTTCCTTCATGGCGATTTGCAACGGATCCGTCTCACCTTCCAATTCGACCATCACGGGAGCGCACATGGCAATTTGAAGGGCCCTGGTTCCCAACACCCGAGCCCGTTCATATTTGGTCATGTAGGGCGTGGTCACTCGTTTGGTACTTTTTTGGCCTTCTCCTGTGCCTTCACCGGAAGGCAAGATTTCCACGTTCTCTTGGTCTCCATCGGCTTCCTCGTCGTTCATGCCCTCCAGTTCTTCGGGCTCATCGGCCTCTTGGTAGTCTTCTTCAAAATCATTGTCATTATCATATTCATCGCCCATTTTGAGAGTGGGATATTTTTTTCTGGAAGAAAAAAGTTCAACGTGTCTTCGTGAGTTGGAAGGAACGTAAGTTTTTTTTTCGTTTTTTGCAGAGAGCATTCGGCTTGTATTCGTCACAAAGGTGATCATTTGTCTCAGTTACAACAACACATCATTCAAAATTGGAGTCACGAAGTATGGTGAAGGATGGTGTGGAGACAGAGAAGGCTGAGGAGTGTCAAAAAGGGGAACACGCACTGCATTGATCGCTCATTGTGCGAGTGTCTTAATATCCAAAGGCAGGGTTGGGCCTTTTTGTCTGCGTGGTCCTTCATCGAGCCTGACACCTTATCCAACATTGATTACTACATAATAGTACCACGCCATATTTTTTTCTTGCACTTGAATTTTTTTTCATTGTTCGCGGAAGGTTTCTTGCCTGGGATGGATTCTATGAGAGTTTTACGAGACTTGCACGCCATTGGGAGCTGCAGGAGCCGTAGTCGTTCCTGAGGTCGCACTCACCGGCGAGGTCGAACCCGTCGACATTTGTTCATTGGCCGTGGTACTAGTGGGACTGGCTGAAGCTGCGATGCCGCTCAAATCAGTGGCCGCTGACCTCTGCCGTTTGATGGAAGGCTGCTCTTCGCATGAGGTCTCCATACTTTCAATTACTTGGCTATTCGTGTTGGAATCACTCACTAGGTTCTCTATGGTATCTGTTGTGGAAGTAATCACTATGTTCGGGTTGGCGTTTGGCCCGCCCAGGGCAGTCGAACTATTGGAGGCGCCGTCCATGGATACGTCCGCACTCATCAAAGTGGCCAAATTGCTTTGCGCGGACTTGACTCTTTTGGGCGGTCGGGCCGGTTTGTCTTGCGACGAAGCGGAAATGCTGGATTGCGAGTCTTCGGCCATCATGTCCGAGTCCATATTGGTGGCGCCATTCGAGACCTCAGTGGGTGTGACCCCATCGGCCGTGCGGGATTCCACGGATTTCCGTTTGGCCGGAGTGGTAGGGACAGAGTCGAGGTTACCGCTTTCACTGACCTGTCGACTAAGGGCCGGAGAGTTCGTGGCCGAATTCGCGTTATTCAGCGCACTTTTCTTATCGGCCTTCAACTTGGCGCGTTCTTCTACGGGTAGATATCGGGCGAGTTGCTTGCGTTTTTTGTAGTCGGCTGTCACTTTCATGCCCATCTTCCACACATTGGTGGTGGTGGAGGAGCGCATGATCAATTCCGTAAAACTCTTAATGGGTGTAGTGAGGTCGAGGTTTTGGGGCTCACCGGGTTGGTTGGTTTTGATCACCAGTCCGATGAACCAATAACAGCACAACTTTTCGCGACCTTCTTCCAATGAGGGATAAGGCCGAGGCCAGACGTGAGCTAGGGTGATATTAATCTCACGTTCGAGGTTATTAATGAGATGGCGCACTTTGGACTCGACTAAGCCCTGCCATTGGAGTTGATCCTCTTCGGTTTCGGAAGAAGCTTCGAGCACGATGAAATGACGGTACTTGGCGAAGAAATTGGGCGTTTCAAACAACTTTTCCCAGCCCACTTTGCCTTGAACTACGTCCTCGCAAATGATCAAGGACTGCTCGAACTCCTTGCGCATGACTTCCAAAGTGGATTTACACACGTTGTAGGTCGAATTCTGTTGCGGATAGGCCGGCGTAATTATGGGCATGACATGGAAACGATCTTGGACATTGGAACGCGGATCCCACACTTGAAACCCCAAACCGGCCTCTTCGGGTTTCTTGAGCAACACGGGTTGAGGCCATTGCCATTTGAGAAACACCAGAAAGAACTTCTGCACCAACGTGGAAGGATCAGCATTGGGATAAAGTTGACACACCCGCGCCACCAACATAGACCACGACACGCCTCCCAAAAAGCCCAACACATTACTATACACGCCGTGTCGTTTGGCCCACAACTTGATAGCTCTCAGCGTGGTCCGAAAGTTCTCTTTATCCGGCACCTGTTTCAAGATCTCGTCCGTCACGCGACACCCGTTCAACGATCGCACGCACTGCTCGGTCAGGTTCTTGAGGATCTCCGGATCGCCCAAAGGTTGATTCTCACTCACTTCCTTGAGCGCTAACCGAGCAAAGGTCAAGTCCACCTCGATCCCGCTGAATCTCATCTTAATCACGGGCACAAAAGCATCGGCCACGGCTCGCAATTCGGTCACATCCGGATGGGCCTTGAGTATCTCATTAAAGGACGTAAAGAAATCTTCACGATGAATATGACGCGGAGCCACGCACAACGAGTCAATATCCGCCCCTCGATTGTGCACGCCCAATCGGTACGAACCAAAGGTGAACACGCTTCCGCCCACGCCATTGGCCATATTGGGCGGCATATTCCGCTCCAAACTCAGGTCTCGGATCCAATCCTTGACCAATCGGGTCAATTTGGCCAGAACTTCCATGCGGAGGTTGAGTTGGTCCTCGGTATCGTAGACGTTGAACGGTTTCATGGCCTCAATCAGCTCTTGAGTGCGTTTTAAATCCACGGCTTCGGGTTTACTTAACGAGATCGGGGCCGTCATGCCCAAAGAACGCGGAACCGCCGACGTAGAATCGCCCGCGCTATCGTTACTAGCGTTCGAGGAAGCTAGGTGGGAGGCGTGAGATAGGGGCGTGGACGACCCGCCCCCGGACTGGCTCTTGAGAGTCGAGCTCCAAGACATTTTGGCGAGGAAAGCGGGCGCAACCAGCGAGAAACCGCCGGCGGCGACTTCGAGGGCGATCCCGGCCTTTCCAAGGCGGGCGGGAGTCTCAATGGACTCGGGGAAGGGGTGTGGGATGAACGATGAGTCGATGCAGCGCCCGTGGAAGGCGGATGAGGTTGAAAGGGCCACGATTTGAAAGGAGAGCTCACGCCGCGATTATTTGGCTACAACAGACCCAAATGCAACGATCACGGTAGAGAACTCGCGTTTCTTCGAGGGTGACGGGATTCGTCATTTGCAAATTATGCATCATCTAAGGTGAAAGCGTATGATTTATGAAGATCTTCTTAAGAATGGGGTGGTTTTTTCCCCTCTTTCCTTAAATGATTCAAAAAATTGAACTAATTTGTTATTTCCAATAAATTACTGAATCAATTTCAACGGTTTCCCCCAGTTTCCCCTCTCAGCATTTGACGTTATCACAGAGTTGATGAAAGTCTTGTACAATATGTTTTTTCGTAAATTTCATTGATTTTGATATGCTTAAAAGGAGTAGAGATGAAGGTATCAAGAAGTAATCCCGTGATCATCAAACCCCATTCATTGAGTAATACGTTATATACATCGCTGGAATATTTTATTACAGCCTAGTCCGTTCACAACATCCACATCTATCATAGTGAATCGCCACCCTGAGACGTTCTTGGAATTCCGACCGGACGCAAGATTTGAGGCTAGGCTGGCCAAA
Organism: Tigriopus japonicus; assembly: GCA_010645155.1. Taxonomy (NCBI): domain Eukaryota; kingdom Metazoa; phylum Arthropoda; class Copepoda; order Harpacticoida; family Harpacticidae; genus Tigriopus; species Tigriopus japonicus. The sequence continues at coordinate 6,557,314 of CM021320.1, read as the reverse complement.
GCCGCACGCACGCCTTATGCGTACTTTCATAGACACAACAAGAGCGTGACGACAAAGGCTGATTGGGAAACAGGATAGATGATGAGAATTGTGGAATGGACCGAATTTGGCTTTTAAAGTGGACGGAAATGAACAACATGTAAATTAGCTTTCTCGTAATTGCATTGAAAATCAACTTATATCCAAATTTCAACTTTGTTCCTGAGATCATGCAACTTTGAACCATCTCATGATCTCAATGTGTGTGTGAAGACAAGGAAATGCTAGGTCTATAATATTTTAGTACTTGATGATGTTCAATGTGGTGGCTTATTAATGGGCACCTCGAATAATGTCATGATGGATGCGTGTCTTTATGCAGAGCAGCTTTCTGGTACGTCATGGTCCTTTAAAATCAGTCACGCTTCTGCTGTATTTATGAGACTTCTCTCCGCTTTTTCCCCTGTTGATAACTATGCCTGAGGAATAAATTTAAACAACCCCGTGACTTATCTAAACAAATACTTTAGATAAATCGGACTCAAAAGAATGTAAGATAAAGAACCAGTTCATCAAATGCTGGCCATTGCGAAATCGGTTGACAACAAAATGGAATGCGATAACAACTAACTCCTCGAGAATCATTTACATAAAATTAGAACCTTATTTACATCCTAAAGTAGAATGAATCAAATTTAACATTACTGGATGACTTCAATCTAAAAACATTGGCAATTTACTTGCATATAGTTTTCCTAAAATAAATTTTAAAAAAATCCATTGAACTACCTGCAAAACTTTTAAGTTTTATGCCAGAGTTCAAATTTATCAGTCATTACTAGAGCGGCCGAAAATATTTAATTTTAAAGGCCAAATATTTAAATAATATTTAAGAAAAAAACGTCAAAATATTTAAAATTAAATTTAAATAATTACCAAATATTTAAAAAAATATTTAAATTTGCAAAGAATTTGGATCAATATTTTAAATTTAAAAATCCAAATATATGATGAAAAATTGGCAATGTCGGAATACAAGCAAACAAATCTTTAGTGCTAAAAAATCATACGGGGCAATGAAAATTGGTTAATCCTGACAGTCCTTATTTATACCCTACATTAAACTAATATTTTACTGCTTAAGGTTTGGTTGAATATTAAAACCAGATTTTTGATAATTTTTTTCTTGTTGGTGTCGCGGTTTTCTATTTTAGATTTTTTTTAGTGGTCGCGGATTATCTACTACCGCTACAAGGAATGCGATTCCTTGTAATCAAGGATTTCTCCCGACAGCTTTAGTCCGATCCCCGACAGGATTCGAACCTACGCCATCTGGGGAAGCACTTACACTCGGTTCTTATAAGAACGCATTAGTACGCGCGGCCACTCTGGCTTCCTTGAAGCCATTAAAATCTGTTGATGTAACTTTTGAGGCCAAGCTGCAAATATTTATTTCCCACTTATATTTTTCATTTTAGTTCGCCTATTTCCCCAAAAAGAGTCGAAATTTCTTTTGAAAATTTGAAAATTTAATTTTTTTTGACAATGTAGTTTTTGGAAAGGTCAGATTTTTGTCAAAATATCAAAATGTATCCTGAAATCGTGGAGATTGTTGAAATATTTCGATTAAAAACGAGATATCCTTTAATTTTAGAAGAAAAAGCCCAAATATTTAAAACTTGCTCAAAAACCAAAAATATATAAATTAAATATTTATATATTTAATTAAATATTTTCGGCCGCTCTAGTCATTACCTTTTGGCAGCAATTCAAACACTGCCCTCCTTTAGAAACTGGAACCAACAACAACTCTGGGTTTTTCCAGCCTGACCTGCCAATTTAACCCGTGCCAGAAGGTAGAGACATCTACCTTCCGCTTTTGCAACCTCATCGGTAACATCGAACAAATGCGTAAGGACGTTGTAACTTTTATGAAACTAAAGTTCGATTTTAAATTAAATTTGTTGTCAAATGAAATTCATGTCGTGAGAAATGATATGACTTTAGATAATATTCAATGAGTCTTTCATGTTTCAGCTCTTTAATACCGTTCTCTTTTTGGTCACTCTCACGTAGGATGTGACCTCATGGCATTTGTTGGTGAAGAGAACAGGGCGACTGTTATGAAGGAGTTACTTTCTTCAAAATATCTTTAATTTCTTTTATTTGGGTATGCGAAAACTTGTTAAGAAAATTTTCAAGGGTAATTGTGTCTTTTACTTTTAAATGTTTCAATACTTTGTAAATATGTCTTGTATTGCTTGTATCAACTACACAGCAAGTCATCTCTTCAAAACATTAAAAGTAGCAATGAAGAACCACTTGAGGCAAATTGAAAAATAATATCAGCCATATTAGCATTGTACATTCAATCTTTATATTTTAGCTTCATTAGGAGAATTTTTATAAATTCTAAAAAACGAACATCACTTTTGCGGCGGAATATTCAGATTTCTATTCTCGTTTTCTCGTCACCCTTTATTATAAAAATTCGAGAGAACAAGTCACGCCGAATCTTTAGCAACCTTTTCACACAAACACCAACTTGAAATCGTGATTTTTATCGGTAAGAAAAACCAAAAAGACCCGAAATTTCGCTCAAATTATCATCTCGGCTTTCAGCCTTGTTTTTTAACCATAGATTTGCTATCCCGTCCTCGAAAAATTAATCTAAACTGATCGCTCATCAGTCATCATTCATCACACTTAAAGATGCTTATTTATTAGTTCCTATATTGCCAGTTTTTACTTACTCTACCTAAATTCATCAAACTTACGCTAGTTTTAACGGAGTCGGTATAATCCTTTAATCTACCCCATAGAGTGCTGTCTTTTTAGCCCGATTGCACCATTATTTGTCATCTCATCATATGGTGTGTGTCTGTATTCTTCACGGGTAATCTTTCAGTTTAAATATCAAGATGAAGCCGATTTCTCTTCACGGTCACGATCGTTCCATCACTTGCATTCGCTACAATCGCGAGGGCGATCTCTTGTTCTCGTCGGCCAAAGATCAATTGCCCAATGTTTGGTATGCCATCAATGGCGAAAGATTGGGTAAGCGCCTAGACCAATATCATAATGTACAGGTGAAAAACAAAGTTGAATCCATCTGAATCATGGCCACCCAGATCTGAGAATGAGGCTCAAGATCTGTCAACTCGAATCCGTTGATAGACCAAATATCAAATGAATGTTGAAAATCAAAGAGCGCTTACGAATTTTTTTCTAGTCATACGTAAATTTTATAGTTAGTTCATTTGAACTAAATTGAACTTGAAAAAAATCCTTTTTCTTCTCTCAAGTTGTGGAGGCACTGATTCTAAATGGGACCCTTCGACCTCATGCTGATGCTCTTGTTATTACAGTGCCTTAGAGTACACACACTATTCGAACATTGTTTTATTTATTGAGATGACAGTTCCTCTAAAAACGTATACGACCAATGTAATAGGATGCAAGGGGTGCATAGATAACGTTTTGGAACTTTTTTTTCAGGCACTTTCGGCAGCAAGAATGATCGCGAGAAGAACGGTCATAGTGGCGCCGTGTGGTGTTTGGATGTGGATTGGGAAACCAAGAACTTTCTCTCTGGAGCGGCTGACAACTCGGTTCTTCTTTGGGATGTGTGCACGGGCAAGATGCTCAATCGAATCGACACCAAGTCGGCCGTGAGAACGTGCGGCTTCAGTTTTTCCGGCAATTTAGCCGCTTTCACGTCGGACAAACAAATGGGACATCCTTGTATTATCAGCGTGGTGGACGTGCGTGAATTCCAAGCAGGTATGAATGCGGGTTGAAAAACTACTGGCAAGGGTACTCGGGTCCTCAAACATTGTTTGTATCTTTGTAGACAAGCCCGTGATGCAAATCACCATCCCAGATAAAGGCCCCAAAGTGACTTCATTGGCGTGGTCTGGCCTGGAAGAGCAATTCGTCACCGGTCACGAAAACGGAGACGTGGCCCAATGGGACGTCAAGAGCTCTCAGAAGACCCAAATTGTGAGCGATCACTCGAAGACCGTCACGGATATCCAGATGTCGAAAGATCGTAAGAACCTTGTCCCCAATAAAGAACAGCCGGATTGTCAATCTTATTCGCTTTTTTGTAGATACCATGTTCATCTCATCATCAAAGGACACAACGGCCAAGCTGTTTGACACCGACACTCTTGAATGTATGAAGACCTACAAAACCGAGCGGCCCGTGAACAGCGCCTCCATCGCACCTAACTTTGATCATGTAGGTTGATAGTTAGAAATCGCTTGGAAAGCATGTATCATGCTGTCCCATTCTGTTCTAGGTGGTCTTGGGTGGAGGTCAAGAGGCCATGGACGTGACCACTACGTCAACTCGAATCGGCAAGTTCGACGCCCGCTTCTTCCATCTGGTTTTCGAGGAAGAGTTTGCACGGGTGAAAGGTCATTTCGGTCCCATCAATTCGGTTCAGTTCAACCCTGAGGGCACTGGTTATGCCAGCGGAGGCGAGGACGGTTATGTTCGCTTACACACATTCGATCCAACCTATTTTAGTTTTGAGTTCGAATGTTAGATGTTTGAACGATTAAATTGATGATTCGTGACTCGCTCTGAACTTTCATTTTGCTCCTTCGGGTTCTAGGTGACATTGAAGTGGGATGAAGCCCAACGATGAAATTGCTGGTTTGATTATTCCTCTTTCTTTTACGCCAGTCCGAATGATTTAATGAGCCAAAATGTTATTTGTATTGATCTTTCAATTTGACCAATTTGGTATTCAGTTCATCCGAAAAGCATTAAATATCAAATGTTTGATTCGTTATTGTCACGAAATTGTAATTAGATTTTTTGACGATGTAATTGTAATTAATTTAAAGCTTAGTGCAACACGAAAACAAATGAAAAGCAATAGAATGACGTGCCAATGAGCCGACAACCATCTCTGGCTCAGTTCCTTCTAACCTTCTGCTCTCTCAGAACGACGCGGAGAACGAACACAATCGAGCAGGTTGGGGATAAGACTTACCGAAGCAAATTCTTAATTAAACTTAGTTAACTTATCTATCTTACTTCTTTTCAAGGTTCACAACTACCGACCAGAGTTTTACAACTCTTTTGAAAAAGTGAAATTAGAAAATATTTATGGTTGGGCACAGGTAATAAACTGGCTTTAAGGTTCTTTCGAAACTACGAACAAGGTTTGAGACTTTTTTCCTTCTCATCTTCAAGAAAGGAAATAACGAAAACCTCGAAAACACTCACGAAAGGAGTGGACAAATTTTCTCTCAACCTCTTGTCCATTCTCAACATTGAGTAAGGTCCGAAAGGTCTTCTGAAATTGAAGGGTAGTACAAATTTCATGAAATATATTTGTTGACTCTTCAAAATCTGATATATCTGTCCAGGAGATGAACTAAATTGTCTGAAATTTGGTGCTACTTTTAGGATAGCAACTGTCCCCAGGTTGTCCCCATCAAATTAATTTGACAAAATACAAACTGGATTGCCTAAATTATGTTCCAGCTTTTTCCTGTCTGCCTGTCCAAAGAGGTGTGTTGATGATAAATAAAAAAGTTTTTTGCATAGGAGACTCTTCATCGTGCATCGTGTGTATTGTTCATTAAACGCTCCAAGAACAACTGCTCTGCTGCCTTGATTCTCATCCAGCTGTTGTTGTAAGCTGCGCCGTGCATTCCTGGATTGGGATTCACCTCTTCTCCTTCAGCAGCGCTGTTGGCATCTTCAGATTTGTATTTTTCCCTCTCCTGTGTACTCGCTACTCGGCCAAGGACTGCCTGAAACCTCCTTGTTCCATCTCGTTCGTGCGTCGTTACCCTCCGTGCTCACTTCTAACTCTCTTTCTCTCTCTCAAACCTATCTGGTTACCGAGGTTCTGAGCCCTGCTCATTCCCCAAGGCAGGCATTGACGAAGACGAAGAAGACCTTCAATGGCTTCGATGCCTGACTTGGCCGAATCCCAACCCACTCTCGAGCAAGTTGTTGAGCTCGAATCGAAAAAGGGAGTTCCCGTTCTCTTTCTTTCTTTCTTTTTCATCCAGCTCGGTCTCCGTTGGACTAAGCTGGCCTGCTACCAGTTTGTGGCCAACTAAGTGAACTGCCTGCTTTGGCCGTGGAGGAAGAAGAGACTTACGTAGTTCGTGGTGGAGAACTTAGGGAAGGACCGCCGGACGCCCTTGGAGAAGTGAGTGAGTCTCGGTCTTGTCCAACGCTGAGCTGTGATTGTGACGTCATGGGCGCCATTCCCACTGTTTGAGGCGTTGGGGAACCCGTCTTAGTGGCGCCACTCCTGGATGGAGATTAGCGAAGTTTCTTCACGAGCTGTTGAAATGGCTGGGGGCAAGTGAATAACGACTAGAGCTCGAAGGAGTTTCAAATGACTCACTAGACTCGAGACCAATTGTTGGGCTTGAGAGTTAATCATTGCTTGTAAACTCACGTGTTTAAGAGTCAACACAAATCTTTGGTTTGTGTCTTTTCAATATATTTTGATTGAATAATCAGTGTAGGACACTAAACTTACAACTCAAAATCCCTCTACCAGAGGAGAAATAGGAGAAAAACCCTATTAATCTGAAAATGTGAAGAAATGTATCATTATATGATATATGGGCCCTTGCTTTTCAACAACCAGAATCAGCGACAAAGAATGTTTGGATTAAATTGAAGAAACATTTTATGACTTACTTCAATTTGTGGTCATGGGATGAACCTTTCTGGTAAGGCCACCATTTTAATTGTAGAAAAGGAATTGTTTAACATTACTCTTATCCCAATGACACTCATGTGATAATGGGTGTATTGTAAAATAGAATGCACTACAACCTAAAGTTGAAACTCGAGTTTTGTCTCGAGTTTTTCAAATATACCAGAGCAACCCCTAATATTTACTAGTATTTTAGACCATTGGGCAATCTAGAGACGGTGGATTCTCGTATAGTTTTCTTTGCTCCTAGCACATCGTCAATCATACGACACCAATAACAACACGAATTGGTAAGGATTTGGATGGTTTTGAGTTTTGCCGCTAACTGTCAGCAATCATCTTACAGAACTGACATCCTGCAAGGATGATCTAGGTGAACTTTGCACCTTTAAAATCCAAGTGCTCCTAAAAATGTTAAGCTTAACAAGGTCATTTTGGTCAACCAGAACTGACTAGCGATCAATCCTTGGCAATAATTTGACTCGAATTCTAAGAATCAAGTTGTTTGCGACAAACTCGTTCACGAACTCCATGATCTCTTTGTTTCTTTCCTGACAATGTGATGTCATTGTATCGGAACTAAGTTATCGGGATGAGAGTACTAGAACTCCAGTGATCTCGGCCCCAATACCTTCCTGGACACTGGCAGGATATTGTCCATACACACTCAATCGTCAAATTCTTGGGTAGCAGCCAAAGAGAATCACCTTGTGACTTCAGCCCACCCCATATTTGACGCCGGAGGCTTTGAGCTGGTGATCAATCCAGAGCCATGGAGCGCCCAGAGCCCTGCTAGCGCTGAATTAACTTCGTTTTCGGTGACTACGGGAAATGCCTCTCATCTTACAGCATCGACAAACAACTCTCAGATGTGACTCCATTCCATTACCATCGTCCATGACGATTGCGGACATTCGGGAGAGGAGTGGAACTCCATACACTCATCTGTTCTCAAAGTTCAGGGGGCGAATGGGACTGAAGCGAATTTTGAAAGACAGGGTCCAATGCGATGGATGGTTAGTACTCTTCAATTCTAAAGTATGATATGAGTCGACTTTCTTGCAACCCTTCAGCTTAATCTGAAACCAAGATCTATGTGCCGGGTACATCTTGCACGAGACATTGTACTCGATTGATATTAGGCCATCGCGGACACTCGGTTGTCCCCATTTGAGATGGCTTTGGCGACAAACAGGCGCCCTTTAATTCCCTCATCATCCCCCTAGTTTGGAACTCAAAAGGGGTTTGAGTCGCGCCATGGGCGTCAGAACAGGATCACAAAATGTCAAGGACTCAAAGGGTTTTGTTGGTATTTCTAATTGCTCCGTGGAGAGCTAGCCATCACATTGACCAATCTAGTAGATACGGGGTGTCGCTCAATCGGTCGGTTGATCGGTCGGTCCATGTATAAATCTAACAATGCTCTTGTTTCCTCGAATCCGTGACAATCGTCAAAGATTACTCTTTCTCATCACCATTCCAAGAATTTCTTCTATGGTTTCAGAGGGGTTCCCCCAAGTGGATATGGCTTCTCCTCTGCTTGCATGAGCCAGCAACAGCGACTAGAACGGGAGGACGACGAGATAGTAGCTCACTAAGGAAGAAGACAAAGCCCTCTCCATGATTGTTCTCGTCGTCCCAGGCGTATGATGTCGGCTTGGATATTCATAGGGCTCCTTTGACTTGACTTTCCAGGCCGAAGCCAAATGGCCAAAGCGGCGCCTCCGAGTGCCCTCCACCATTGCGGCAGTCAATATAGGCTCCAGTTTGTCGGCATGGCAGCTGTAACAGCTGGTCCTTTTTCTTGGAGAAGTAAAGCGATCTAGCTGTCATTTTCATTTCTTGAGTAACATGCTAGCCAACCAGATGTGGCACCACATACACATACATGCTCAGGAGTGAGTGGTGGTTCCCCTTCTTTCTCAGTGGCATGGTTGGTTGTTCAGGAACTCGTTGGTTCGTTCGATGTCAAGACGTTGGGCAAGCCCTCGTCTCCATCCTCTAACCTCCATACGCACACCGGGCTTAGATCGATGGAAAAAAAACGGAGGACCCTCCTTAGATGATTGACTTGGGGAGATTCCTGGCAATTGAAGTACGTCTGCAGTCCCCCTACATACTCCTCCGGGTTACGCCATGATACCCCTCCTGACTCGTTTCCCAGCTGTTTTTGGCCAATCCACCGCCGGGATTGGGGAATGGTAAGAAGGTCTTGGGACTGTCAGGGAACAGAATGACAGCCATGATAGGTGTTCTCGTAGGCTGTTGCCAGTTGTCCTAGTTGTACGTACGTTCGTTCAGTAGTTTGTACACATCGTTCAGGTTCCCGGCCTGTGAATCGTCTCCGATGGAACAGAGAGTAATGGTGTCTTGTTGAAGTTTCGGTGGAGGTGCTCTTGGCGGAAGAGCAGCCACCTTCTGCAGAGTTTGTCGTCAGTCTCCCAATCCGACATACAACGGTGGCGAGTGGAATTCTTCTCGTTGCGCTAGAAGAGATATCTGACGTACCGAGGACTGGGGAGCTCTGGGTTTTGAAAATCCAGTGTTTTGCTAGAGCTGTGCGGGTCTGCTCAACTGAGGATCGACGGCGGCCTCGAAAAAAATTGAAACGCGGGCGAGTCAATCGCATAGAAGTCTCGTAGCACTCGAAAGAGACTTCCCTCTGATTCTCAAATGGACTTCGAGAGAAACAGACCGACGGCAACCACACTACCGACGACAACAACAATAATAAAAGTAAATGATAACAGTTTGGAAATTGTGAAAAGGTTGACCTTCCCCATTTGAATGGTCAAGTGTCTTGATTCGGTGTGCAAACATAGTTTTGGTCTCTAATGAACAAGAGTGACATGTACCTCAGGTATTTACTAACCTAGACAAAAGTGATCGTGCGAAGAGAGACACGAGGACTTGTGTGTTTGATTAGTTCCCAAACTTGCTTGTTTGAAAGCAAAATTTGCATCATGCCCAGACGGAAAGGAAGTGCGAATAACCAACGAGGAGGCAACCAAGGTAAGAGTTCATCTTTTTTTGGTCGTTTTCATTCGTCATTGAAGAATGAGGAGATAGCCTGCTTCCGGGGTTTCCCTTCGAAAGCGAGCCATGCAGTATTGTAGGAGTGGAAGCTTGGCTGGTTGGATAAGGAATATGGGGTATCCCATCATGCTTGCGTCACTCATGTTGCTCGAATCAAGTCATTTCAAAGGTGGTGATATATGTCCTTCATCCAAGAGGGTCAGATTTGTATTGTGTTCATTCACAAGCGAGATGGGATGCATTTCCCGTTTGTCAAGACGTCGAATGGGCTATGAATGAGAGCGCACCATTTGATCTTCATTCGAATGAGTAACTTTCCTAATTTTGGACCCTCCCATGTCGCTCAAATGTTGTTTCCTTCACAATACATACATACGACGTACCGAACTAGAGGCCGAGAAACATGACTTCTTTCAACTCTCACGGGCACCCAAATGCCTACCTATCCGCTTGGTGACGACATCACCTGATCCTTTTCAAACGCAAGAACTTTGAATAGAGGATTTGACCGTCAAACGTAAACACGGACTTTTCAACGACAATACTGATAGCAAAGCCATAGGTTAAGGTCTAAATACTGAGTTATATTGGACTTGTCTATTTGACGTTTCACAACTAGTATCTTGTTCTGACGTTTTACTAACTGAGAATGTTTGTATAAGATGTAAGTAGATAGGGGAATTGACGGAATTGCGAGCTTGACGAGCACGTCCTGACTACCGAGTATCAGCCAAAGGTGACTCATCTGCCACTGTGCTCATGAGGCTAGTCTTTGGGTCGCACCTTCAACCTGTTTATATGCACCTTTCAACGTTGGTTCGAGCAACAAAGGAAATTCCCAGTGTTCTGATCATCCAAGATTTCAAGGATCCTTTCATTACTGAAGGAAGCTCTTGAAAGTGCATCAGGAGAGACAAAAGTTAGTTCGCAGTCCTTCTCTGGCTTGATATTCAGCTCCCAACTGTGATGCATGCAAATCTATAACCTCAACCCATTCTACTGGGCGTCTGAAACTTCGACTCATTCAGGGCTCAGTTTTCGTTGCAAAATTTGCTACGTTCGTGTTTCCCTTTTCCGTCTTGGATCCTTTCCAATTCCGAGACTTCAGCCATTGGAGTTCCCTCACAACTTTTCGACTTGGAAGCCTGTCATGACATGGCAAAATCTGGCCCCTTCACGTTCGCCTCCTCGTCGTCGACGACGAAGTCGTTCACGTCTGATCTCCATTCTACAATTGCGTGCTCTTCTGCGGCCAATGTTGAGCTTGAGGCGTAGGCTTTGGGGAGAACCGAGACGGCGGGAGAATCCGGGCGAAAATGCATTTTGCAAACTAGTGCATTGGGTGTTCAGGCGGTCGATATATGAGCAGTTTATCTTCAACTGCTACGGCTCTTACTCAACGAATGCTTACACTTCAGTATTATTGGACTGGATAGGACGGAGAGCGCCATTTGGTATACGAGCAGAGTACGGGATGGATGGTAGCGCGTTCGTCGTCCAATCCCGGAGAGTAAATGTGACAAGCTGAGGATCAGAATCCTTGAAGTTTCCAATCAGTCTTTGCATTCGAGCAAACTGGTTTGTTCACCATGTAACGTTCCTTTTCAAGTACTTGAGACGTCACTCGTTGGTTAAAAAATGTATCTTATCTATGACATAACATTATAGATTCTTCTTCTTAGGAAGTTCGAGTTACTTGGACAAAATCCTTTTCGCTAAAGATATCCGGTGGGAATTGTAGATCCCTTCTTTGCTCCTTTTGGTTGGCAAGTGTGTCTGAATACTGTGCATCTGTGTTCCCAGCCCTTCATTTCCAAACGGGTAGATCCTCCGAGAGGCCAAGCCAAAATGCACTTTTCCTTGTCTGCTTTTCAAAGCTTGCTACGGCCTTGGGAAAGCCATCTCAGACGAAAGAGTTTCTTCCTGGTGCAATTCTGTTCCAGCTGCTAAGCCAAAATGAAGAGAGAAAAGAAAGAAGGAAAGGCACCACCAACGACCGTCGTTTTGCAAAAGCCATCCACTAGACTTCAAGCAAGCAAGCTGGTTGGAGCCGTTCTGTAGGTGTAAGTTGATGAAGGCTCTTTGCCAATGGGGTTTTTCTACGCGTTCACCAATACTACGCCGACAGCTAGCTCATACTAACCACCTACCCACCCACCACCACCATCAGCACCAGCGTCGCCGTCGCCATCACCGCAAACACTACCCAACATCCGTTGGAGCAAAAGGTCTCTCTTGTCGGAATTGGGTTTAGCAAGCAGCAATGCACTTTTTCTTCAGTCAGACAGAAGAGAAATGAAGCTTGCTGGCGCCTATTTGGGCTTGTTGGTTGAAAGGCTTGAGGATTGAAGGCCGTTGTCGCTCGGGTAGTCATGTGTCTCCACAAAGGCAACCTTGGTAAGCGACGGCCTTCTCTTCTGTGTTATTCCAATCCCGTGGTGGTCCTGCCGTTGGTTGGTGGAGGTCTTGAAGATTGATGCATGTAAAAAATGTGTTCCGTTCGTTCCAGTTTTGGTCCACAAATGCCTTTGGAACGCCTCGTTACTCTTGGGCATGCTAAATTATTGTTGTCATGAAAGTTGCGCACACTTCTAGAAAAGGCCCTGGCATGATCATCGTTCGTTCTTCGCTCGAGATACGTATACATTCCTCAGTCATATTTTGTAATGCACAAAGTTCAGAGTATGAGTTTGCCTGGAGCTTGGCTTTAAAATACAGCCCCAAAATATCGAGTGTGTCTGTCAATCAGCTGAGAAGCCTGAAGCGTGGTGAATCAATCCCTGATTGGCGCTGCTCCTTCTCAATGGAACGTATTTTTCGTTTGCAAAAAAGGAAAACAGCAACCCGTTCTGGTAATGCCCCGGGGGAGTCTTGTTTTACTGTATTGCACGTGGCGCTTTTTCATGATCAGTCTAGTTAATACTTTGCTCTCACTATGTATAGCTACGCACAAGAGGTTAATTTTGGGCCAAAGTTTGTCTGGAATTGGTGAACGGAATGCACACGGATGGCACTCTTCTCGTCCTGTCTTAGTAGATGAGTGATCAGATTCATGGCCCATCAAATTTTAGGACGGCCATATCCCGAATATCTTCATTTCATTATTGTTATAGAATTGTGCCTTGTTCATTCCTCCGTGCAAAAAAACCGGGAATATTTTGAGCAACAAACCGTTCACACATGTTTTTTGTTCTTGATCCACGAGGCTTGAGGCTAAAAAAGATAGCGGCCTCTATGTCGTTGTTGGCTGGTTCTCAGATGTCTGACATCGAATGTTAATAGACAATTGAAAGGTTTTCCCATCTTTGTGCCAAATCCGAGAGCTCCGCACAATACTCTCTGTTCCATTATGCTAAAGATTGACGAAATACAAAGAGAGAAGTGATGATTCAAAACTCGTCGTAGCCTTTCTTTCATTTCTGATTCGGCTCAATCTCAAGTTTCTGTCTGCGTCTGAAATTCATGTTAATTCAGGGAAAATTGTCTCGAACAGTTTTATTGTTCAGCCTGATATGCCAGAATTTCTTTTTTTTTATCCGTCTTTCTTGGAGTTACCGCCAAGTGACAAACGAACATCTCGTTGAGATCAGTTTGTGTACACACCAAGTTCCATCAATGAACTTACTATACAACAAGCTTTGTTCTTGAAAGTCTTAGGAACAGAAGGATGGATGGAGGTTGACAAACAATGACTACCAACTCATATGGAATTCAATCGGCTTAAAGGGAATGAAAAGAGAAAAAAAGTTGGTGACTAGGCACATTTCGTTGCTTGACATCAATCAGTCTTTTGCTAGCCGATTAACCCAAAAGTCAGTATATCCCTCCCTCAGGTACGCCTATTCGAGAAGAGTAAAGCCCATATATCATTGTTTGAACGATGGCCGCAGTGGACAATGCAGAGTAGGCAGTACGGTCAGATCAATTAATCTTATTATTATCGCCCGATTATCATATCTAGAAAGTGTTTCGTCTATACCTTGCTAGCAACTATTTCGAGTGAATTAGCCTTCCCCGTCTGTCCAAAAATTTGGGTCCTCTGGGAAGTCCAGGCCATAAGAACAACAACTTATACTTGTAGAGAGTTTTTCTTCCGACCGTAAAACCAGACAAATGTCTGGGAACGGCCGTCGACATCTCTTGAGGTAGAGAGTGGCCTCGCTTGCTCACTCAGCGCTGAATTGCTCGGTGTCCTCCATAAGACGAACGAACGAGCGAAGTTCAGTCCGTATTTCGATTGGCGGCTTCCCAACGACATGCCTTCTTACTCCTTCTCCATTCGTTGCTCAACGACATTGAAAACGTGCTTGCGTTTGCACAGACGAACAAGTGGCAATCTACTACTACTGTCCAAACTGAGAAGGAGAGCGAGATCAAGGAGTGAGGGGGAAGGCAGTTTTGGAACTCTTTTTTTTTGGAGGACTGCTTGTCGCATCCTGGTTGAAATACGAGCTTGTCTGGAAGAGCAGAACAAACGGGAGAATAGAGAGAATCGCGACCGGTTAGCCAGAGGGATGCGTGTCCAAACCCAAGAATTCTGGCGTGGAAACTCACCCCATTTGCTGCTTGCTCGTTTCTACCTGAGTACAGATGGCCATGTCACAGTAGCAGGGAGCTGCGTATTTCTGGGAGCTTTCCACTTTATTTTTATTGTACCGTAAAAGATCTGTCTGTCTGTCTAGTTGGTTGGTTGGTTGGTTGGTTGGTTGGTTTGGCCGAGGTCCTTTTCAGGTTAATCGCTCTCACCCGCTCCCCATTCCCAAATGGATCAATGAAGCAATTGACCAATATGACCTTCAAGATACTCCAACTTGCGTGGGAAGGGCTGCTTTATATAACCCGTTATTAATTACCTGGCGATATGTCAAGGACCCTAGATGGTTTAGCCTTGCAACTACTCAGACAATATTTGATCGGTGTTGAACCGTCCCTGCAATTACAAACAATAAGCCTTGTTTACTCAAGGTTCTTCCTACCTCTGCCTCGTCTACATAGAACTCCTCACTTGGGTGTTGGATGTTTTTGGTCGGTAGTGCCTTTTCCGTCACTTTGGTGCACAAAAGCAGATCACATTGATTCGTTGTGGCTTATCATCACGGTAACGACCAGTCAAACCTCCTTCAAGATCGTTTACTCTTTAGTAGATCTGTCTGAAGCTGGTATTCTTGAAGCCAGACTACAAAGCTCACAGTCATTATTGTACCTAAGTTAGTGACTGGCTGAATGAGCGAGTGCGGATAATAATCATGCCTAGCAGCATCAATTGTACTAGATCTGTTGCTCTCAAAAGCCAGGCCACCTTTCAGACATCGTGACATGGATTACTGCTTCTCATTCAGACTCGTGTTCCACTTTTGGTTCCATTGAACCTGAAGACTAGCTTATCTCGGAAGGGACCACCACCTGCTTGAAGTCTCCTTGAAATACACCCACGCATGCAACTGTGACTTATGAAGAGTGGAGAGTAACGTTTATGGCGATAAATTGGTCTTTACTTTGCGGTTTGTACTTCCCCTATGAAATCACTCGTTCTTCTAACACTGAACCATTTACGTGTTCGACGTGTTTGCAAGCTGTACCAGACGTAATAACCATTTGGCATTCTTTTTATCACCTCTAATACACCTGGGAAAGGATTGAACTCAAATGAAATGGGTTTCTCATCACCTTTTATGACAAAATGGCCATTGTGGCTAGTGGTCATGAAAAACTAGATGAAAAGCACATTCAATGTATGTACGATTTGGTCTGTGAACTAGGGGGAAAATAGTCCCGAAAACTAGTTATTATCGTGTTGACCGATTTTCATGCGGTACCTAATCGACTTCACAGTATTTGTATATGACGTTCCATCTTCCATTATAAATGCGATAGTCATTAACATGTCTGGCATTTTTTTGGGACGGGAAATCGTGCATATGAAAAAAAAGAATTATACCACACATTTCCTTTCCTTGGGCATTGTTTTTCATTGGATGTGATAACATTTCAATTCATAAGCCTTTTTGCCTTGACCAAAGAACTTGCCAACACACAATGAATTTAGTACGAAGGAGGCCTCGATTCGATACATTAATTAATCTTTTAAGAAGTCGACGTGATTTGGCATTTCCGTGTTAGTCATAAGTATACACCCTATGTACCTCTGGTTGTTCTGTGCAATTGTCCACGAGATGTCAAGCTAATATCGTAATACCTTCAGGAGACATTTCAGAGCTAAGGTGAGAGCCAGACCATTATTTGGAGCTTAGTGGATGGAAAAAGTGTCGATGGCAGTGTTGGGAGGGAGTATGCTAGTAGAAGAGTTCACGTACTACATCGAGTGGATGACTGGCTGGCCTGAGGTTCTCGTTGACGACTTGCTTGGGTTCACCAGTAGAGCAATAGGGCCACTTTTGTTTCATTGAGACGTCTGTAAATGACGTCATTCCTAGACATGAAGCACACACACAGACAGTCATGTTTTTCACTTCTCAGTACTAACTACCAGGAGAGATGAGACACACTCACTCACTCACTCACGTACAATATACACACGTTAAACGGAACCAGGGACGGTCAGCCAAGTTGTCCTCGTCAACCTCATCTGAGACATGTCGACGAATTGAGGGATTGAGGCTGAGAGGAGTATGAAGAAAAAACGACCACTAACTCTGAATCAACATTCTGGGTTACTCAGTTGACAGTTTTTTTATCCACCTGTTGAATGATACTGCTTATAGAACAAACCGTCGTTACCTTGGATTCAGTTGCATTGCAAGTTAGGTAGCAAAGACGTTTGAGTCAATTCCACAACCTCTACTATCCAAGGAGGTCAATCGAAGATCGAAGATTTTCCATTAAAATGAGATCAACAGCCTTGCTTGGTTGTCTCCCAATCTAGTCCAATCTAAAACAGGTAGTTAGGTAGTGGTTTGGCCTTTGGACGTTCTTTCATTGAGTGGTTTGTGGTTTCTGGAAGTCTGGTCGGAACGTATTCGTGAATGAGAGTGTCTACCGGAACCCGGAGGCCTGATGATGTTCGCTTCATGCCCTCTTCACATCCTCCTAGTTGATTCTCCGCATTATTCGGCTGCCATGGGCATTGATCACGGGGAAAAGGAAATTAAATCGAGATCATCAAACAAGCCAAAAGGTCTGTCTGTGTCTGCCTGTCTGCGGGAATTTATGATGGGAATCAGAAATGAGCATGGGATGTATGCCGTCCAACAACGTGCCCAGTTGGATTGCTTTTCCGTTATTGGTTGGAATTAATAACCATGGACGAATCGCTTACTCATTTACAACCAGTTCAATGAATTGCTGAGGTATTAAGTTTGTTGGTAAACTGATATGTTGAGTTTGAGTGGAGTCCAAAATGCACTTACTGGTTACGTGGTTGCATTGAACTCAACTGGGAGTGGTCTTGCAGTGCACTTTTGGCATTGTCTTTCAGTTCGACGACTCCGACCACTTGAGCACATCTATTACCCTTAATGGGGCTGTTTCTTAGCCAGAATGGGAATTATTGAAATATTAGAAAGAAAAACAAGGCCCTCCAGGCCTTTGACTCCACTTACCTATCAGACGTTTTGGTTCTACGCATTGTACTGGGCTGGTATTTCAAAAGATAATCGATGGTTTCAGCAAAAAGTCTAGACAGAACATTTTTGACGGAAAAAAACTTGGTTCTTCGCCAAGCCACGGTGCCATTGCTATCATCAGGTGGATTTGAAGGCTAATTTAGCCGTGTGATTCCATTTGAGGGCTTGATGAAGGGATCGGTATCCCTACTTATGTAAATGTTATACCCGTTTGTCTTATACTTAAATGGCTGGAATCATTTCGACCTTGATACTCTGGTCGGAATGCTTATTCAATCCGACGGCTTGTATGGTTTTAGCTTCTCTCACACTTGATCTCTCACTTAACGCATGTGTCCACAGAGCTGTGCGGATACAGTGCATGTATTATGTACAACGGAGAATGCCTTTTGCGCGTAGTGACGATCAATTCTCGGTGCAGGCCTTTTATGTGCAGTACGTACACACAATAGAAGTGCACTTGGAAAAGTCGTAGTGGTTCTTAAACTGCTTCACATACAGTAGAAACAAGTCATCCTCGCAGAATGCCATCCAAGAGACGTACTTTGTTCAAGCCTCGGAACTGATTGAGGTTTCGCCTCGAATTAAAAGTCAGACTGTCTGAATCGGCAAGGAAAAGGATGATCAGGCCGCGGAAATCGCATTTTATGACTTTATGTCTGGCGCAAATGAAAGTGCCTGTCATGATGGGATCATCACTTATCGACACAATAATTATCTTTTGAGTCACCTAAGAGGCCAAATTTGCAGAAATATTACTGGAAGAAACGGGATTTGTCCTTGCACTTGTCAAATTCGGCCATTTGCGGTGTAAATCCATCTCATTATCTAAAGTCCCTGAGCACACCAAATGCAAAAACGAACTGGCAATTGAAAGACCAACGGTATTTTGACATTTAAAGAAAGTACAAAGTTTCAAATCCACAGTGGCCATGTCTTCACTAGATGTCACTCTCCTGTACCAAATCTTCCCTATAGAAAACTGGATAATATCTACTTCAGCCTTGATGCAACTCCTTGAATTGAGTTGCTAGCATGATTTCTGAATGAATGTACAGCATCAAGTCTTCTTTCCTCAAGTGAATAAATTTGCTGACTCAAACAACAACAATAGCAGGCTTGGTGATTCACACTGCAATCGCACCACCCCCTCTGCGACCACCGGCTTCGGTTCTTCACTGACAAGTTCTGAATCTTGATCCTTGGCAAGAAGTTTGATATCTTGACAACGGACACACTCGCCTCCGCTTGGAACGTCTTGAATTACTTTCAGACTGGGTAGGGACAAAAACGCAATTTCTCGAAACCAGACACAGAAATCCTTGTTTCATTTTTTACCCTTCTTGGTAATAGTTTTTTCTCGTCTCCGTTGCATTTTTGAAGCGAGACTTCAAAAACTTCGCCACATTTGCACCAGGAATAGATTGGGTCTCTAGATTAGATTTATATCAAGCGAGTATTTTCGCAATCATTCCAATTGCGTTTTGTTTCTGCCAACAAATTGAATTAAAAACAGCCAATTTATAATGACTAATGGTTGAGCAAGTTCATGGAGTCTCACGGAGTCTCCACCGATTGCTATGAAATAAATCCCTTATCTGCCCACGAGGACGAATTGGTGTCCACTTTTTGTGGCACTTTTTTTAACTACCAGACTCCCAGAAAGCAGTGGTTGCTTGGAAGGATTGCATGACCAGTTCCCAGGCTTAACTTAAAACAATGATTCAGCAGAATTGGCCATGTGCCCGAAGACCTGTCTCCAATCCTGTTTGACACGTACCTCGAATCCGAAACTCTTGTTGGAACGGAGAGAGGCACTGCGGATGTCTTCAAATGAATGAGAACGAGACTCCTCTTCTCCATGATTTGTGTGGCCTGAATGATGATCCCTTTTTAGTTCGTTGCGAGGAGTGAGTGAGTGAGTGAGTCTCTTAAGCGAGAACGTACAAGCTGTGCAGGCCTTCCTCCTTTCCTTGACCTTTCTTGAACGGACACAAAGGCCTTTGTTCTCTTTAAGGCCTGTCAGCTTTGCAGCTCAGCAAGTGGACTTAAAGAGGAAAAAAAGGACAAGTCCGCTAGTTGCAATCGTCATTTCTAGCCATAGAACAGCTGACAAAATCGTGAACAGAAGCTCGTCAAGTCGGAAATGAAGGCCACAACCAAGTCGTTGGTCTTCTTCCACTTCTCCCGACGGAAGCGGCGGTCTTTTTTTCTCGACAGTCCATTATTCATTGGGTCTTCAATCATGAGGTGTCAGCAATCTGTAAGCTTAAGCACAACTTGAAATCATTGGGTTTGGCTTCATGTCTGAAACCAAGACCAAGATCCGAACTCGTGGGCTCTCATTCCCAAAATACTTGGGCTTTCATTGAGTTCAGGTTTCAAACCAGACTCAAAGAGAAGAGATTTTTTGTATGTCTGCTTTCGAAGTGGCCCTCTTATCTTAAAGGAGTCATCCATTCCTCTCTCATCCAGCGACTGTGGTATGGGAGAATTTTCGAACAGAATGAAGGTGTATGTAACTACTTACTAGCTTGGGACCATTTCGTGTTGAGAAAGCTTTTCTAGAAGAACTCCTTAGTTCTTCTAGGAAGCTGGGTATCACCCCGGTATGACTCACCAAAAAGGCCACTTGTGCCAAAGCTTTTCAAAACACCACAAGTGTCCAAACTCTATTGAGCCTTCCAGAATGCGAGCTTTGGATTCCATATGACAAAAAAGCGCGTACACATGTTACTTGGAAGTCGCACACGGCGGATATTCATATTTGTATTAGCACTCAGAGGCTGTCGGAGATCATCAGGATGATGAATTATTGCCCTCGATAGGATTTCCTTTCTGTCCTTTCGACTCGTCTCCCCAGCGATATCCTTTTACCTTTGGCAACTGCTCTATTGGCTGCCAGCTCAAAGTCTCTGTCGATTATGATCCAATCAATGTAAGAGGTCTCACTAGCCTCCTCTACTACACTTATGTTTCTTTTGAACGTAAGTAGTACATAGGTACGTGCATACATAGTACATGAAATAAAAGTCGCTCGACGAGGGACAGCACTCAACTCGTTGTGCAAGTATCGTCTCGCATTGAGACGGACAAGGTATGTGTATGCACGTATGTACACGCAAACGTGCTGTACGTATGTGGGTAGATAGATAGAACGAAAGGACGGTAGGCCTGCCTTTCATTTGCCATTATCTGTCTTTGTCCTGCGAATGGAGGAATCGAGTGCTGGACTGTGTAGTGTAGAACAGGGAGAGAGAGACGCAGAAATTGAAGAGGCCCAACAGCTGTTCAACATGCTCTACCAATCTATGGGAAGGCTGTTGTAAGCTTAAAAAAGAAGGGTACTCTGCTGCAGCAATGTCCATTAACTATGCCTTGCTTTGAGTCAAGTATTACGTAGAGGAGAAATGTGAGAGGGAGCTGAATCGGTGCTCGGTTTCGTCGTTTTCCTCTCGTTTCAACGAACCGAAGAGCTTTCCCGCCCACAGAAATGTCAAGTGGGAACAGGCAGCTGCTCTTTCTGCAAAGTTCCAAGCTGCCCAAAGGAAAGGAGAAAGAAAATTCTCCGTGGAACTTAGGAGAGGGAAATCTCCACTCGATTTGTCTAGATGCCGATCAATACTGTGCGTTCTTAATTCATCCCGTCTGAAACATCTCCAAGAAACAACTTGGGACTTTCTTTCGGAGTTGACCTCAAAAAAAAAAAAGGAATTCGATCGAGCTGAAAACTACGACGCAATTAATTTTGAGGGAATCACCCTTTGGACTTTGAAACTGAATGCCCATTCAAAGCCACAAGAATTGTCACTTGTATTTTCTTAGATACGGAATCCGGTTCTAAAGTCTGTTTAGCAAACTGGTGAACAGAGATCCATGCCAATCCCACTCGAAATGTTCTTGATTCTCGATTTGTATTCCCAAAAACGAGAGTTAAGCTGACTCTGACGATCGAATGTGAACCCAAACGAGGACATGTTGGCGCCACATTTCCTGAGACGGTCTTACGGTCAAATAGATTCCGCGATTTTCTTGTCACCAACATCAAAGAGTTATTTGCCAGACAATTAGAGGCGGGCAGCCAAACCTCAGAGCAAAGTGGGGATAATTATCGACGAATCAGCCGACTTCATCTCGAACTTGACACCTTCTGCGGACTTTGTGTCCTGTTCACAAAGAAATCCTCTAGACAATACCCCCTAATAGTACGAGAGTTATTCCAAATTCCAGACATGGACTTTGCGCCTTTTCAGACTTTTCGACGTGAAATCTGTTTACATTGCTTGATCTCACTCGCAATGTGAGGTAGAGCAAACACGTTCACCTAGAAAGACTAGTAGCTGAAAATACTATGATCTCAAAGAAGGCCTCTTTCGCATGGAACGAGTAGAACGACTTGAAAATCTGTTGTTATCTCTCAGTTCAATAAATGGCTCATATCAAAGTTCATATTGGCAAATCTCGACAAAAAGATTGTTGCATGTGTTACAATGTTTGTCCCCCTGTTGCGTGTGCTCGTTGTGTGTCCTATCAAGCCTCTGTGCGTGGGGATGGAAATCCTGTTTTGGAACGAAGGAAGAAAAAGAGTGGATGAAAACTGGCATGAACTTTGGACCTTTTCCACGATTTGCTGATCCTGCCTTTAAGTATGCACAGTGCACACATCATTACGAACCCACCACAGAAGCATGCACAAAGACTTTTTTAACTTTTGGACCAGATTTGTCTTCGTCATGAAGGACATTACTTTTATTGTGCGGGCTTTTAGAGAGTGAAAATAATGAGTGTCTTTTCTGTGTGTCATTCGAGTGTGTTTATGACCGAGAGAGAATTTGAGTCAGCGAGTTACATTCAATGTGGAGAACTGACCATGAATCAGGCAGACCGTCCCGTTTGAGTTGATACGCTGTACGTCGTCAGCGTCGTAAGATATCATTAGTATCCTGAGTGAATGGCAAAAAGTACACGAGTGCGATTTGCAATTCACGAATTTCCTATGCTGTTGGGCCTGCTTCTCTAGATGGCGCCTCCCCTTCTGAACTAACGTATGAACAAGCATCGAGATCCATTCCGAGAGAGCACTCTGGGATCGAGCGACTATTTTCTGATATTCTCTTCTTGCGACATTGTTCAGTTGATAAGAGCTCCCCATTCTCTTTGCTTTCAGGAGGACAAGCCAAAGGAAACAACAATGCCGCAAGTTCCCATTTGACTCCAGCATCGCCAAGTAATCGAAGGTCCCAATCGGGGAAGAAGACAGTTGGAACACGGCCAATGGCTTCGTCTCCGTCCAGACCTACTGTTCCCGAAACGAACAACTCAAAGGGAATTGGAACCAAAAGGCGGTATCGATCTCGCACACCAACACCTTCGGCAACTCCTCCTTCTCCTTCACAACCACCAAAATCACCTCCCTCAACCATCCCAGAGATGAAAACACCCATGATGGAACCTGTGGAACAACGGTGGGAGGAGAATGAGGGCAAATACTTGCATAAGAAATTCAAGAAAATGGCCACCATGACCACAGAAAGGGAAGTTGCTTCGGAAGCGGATGCTGTCCCTGTCTCGCAAGAGCCCCCCAATCTCGCATCCCTACCTGTTCCAAACTTCCCCTTGAAACATAGTGCACTAAGTCTCTTGTCATCTTCAGCGAGGCCTTCAAGTCCTCTCTCTCTACAATCCAATAGTTTAGCTGTGACACAACCTCCTGGATCAAGCGCTTCAGTAACAACCATCCTCGCTGGACCACCTGTGATAGCCAACGCCCATTCTGATGACCAGGATCGGAGGCGACGGAACACGTGTCCCTTCTGCCAATTAGTCTGTGCCAAGCCCAGTGTTTTGGACAAACACATTCGCACTCATACCAATGAAAGACCATTTCCGTGTCAACCCTGTGGGTTTGCGTTTAAGACGAGGAGCAACCTCTACAAGCATTGCAAGTCTCGAACCCATGCTCTAAAGGTTGAAGAGGGGATCGACAGTAGTAGCACGGAAATTATGGCAGAATTGGGGGAGAGTGAGCGGGAAGAAATCGACTCCCCCGAAGCAACTCAAAACGGGCTTCCTAGCCTTCCTGCTCCCCCTCCGGGATTGCTTCATAACCCGCTCACATTAGCTTATCACTCGGGAGTGCCAGTCTCGATTTCTCACAAATCATTGCAAGAAGCGACTACTTCTCAACTCTTGAGTCAAAATTCCGTTCTCTATCGTCAAGCAGATATTCGGCCTTCCTTCAATTTATCTGGCTCAGTTTCAATACGTCCGGCAAATGGAGTTTTGGAACTTCCCCAACAACCAGTAGTGATCTCAAACCGTGATGAAGGATTGCGCGAAAACGACACCAGACTTCCCAACGCTCCAATCTCGATGATGAGGACCTCGTCTTCAACGTCCTCTGCTCCCCAAATGACTTTGGCTCAGACAGTTCCAACCGATTTGTCCGCAAAGAAGCCTGCGGCCAACGATATCGTCAGGCAAATAGACAAGGTCATCAGTCATAATCAAGCCATAGTGGAAACCAATGATCCCTTATGGGCCAGACGATATCATAGACATAACAGCAAAGATGGCCCAGGAAATGATAAAGCCCCTGCTCGAGGAGGAGGTCGGAAATACAGCTTGACGACAAGCTCCATCCAACCCAACACGAATACCCTGACATTGACTCAACCTTCGAACATGGGAGGGAAGCCGGTCACCATCACTCAACAAAGAGTTGCATATCAACCATCGACCATGTCCCAAGGGACGTCGGCGTCAACTCTAGTTCACCCTCAATATCGCTCCAGCAATCTGCTAATGGCAAATCAAGGCGCCTCTCTTTCCTCTATGTCATCAAACTCGAGCTCTCAGATGGATCTTGTTGTTCCCTCTAGTTCTGCCTCTCCCTCTGTGATGTTGGTCCGTCAAGATCCATCTGGAGATCATGCAATACCACTCAATTTGTCAGAAAACAGGAAGAGACCCCTAAGTGGCACTCCTGTAAGTATCCCTGGGACGCAGAGCACGCCTTCAAAACCTGACGACATGCTCAAGGCCCAATCCGTAAGAGAAGTTTGGATCCAGAGCTGTAAAAAGCCAGTGAAATCGGGCAATATGATGCAATTGGAAGGCTTGGCAAGTTCTTTGCAGGCTGGCATTCCTGCTCATCCTGAGAATCCGGAAGGGAGTGTAATCAAAGAGCTCTTACTTCAAAGCCGAATCAATGGACTGATTTCGTCGCAACAGTCTCCTATGCAACCAGGATCCTTGAATTTATCGACGGCTTCCAAAGATTCCAAACCTCAAGTTACACTAATTACGGAGCTAAAGCATCCAATTACTACGACTTCTGTTCCAAACTCGTCTAATGAGTGGTCCAAATCCACTCAAATCATTTACACCAATAGCATTCCGTCGAGCTCCACATCAGCAGGAAATCGTCGTCAATCGGAAATTGTGGTATGCAGCATGTGCTCCTTAGCCTTTAAAGCAACAGATATCGCTGTTCATCAGCTTTATCATTGCCCAAAGCGAAACACACAGCCGCAGCCGCTGCAACAACAACAGCAACAACAACAACAACAACAAGTTTTGCCCAATATCTCTCCGTCGAAACGACAACGGCTAGATAAAATGCCGTCCAAGATGTATGGTGGACACATGGTTGAGACTCCAATACCAAATTCACCCGCAATGCCAAACGGATTGCTTCAGATTGCTCAACGAGGTCTCCAAAGTGGTGGTGGTGTGATTTCGGTGAATAGTAGCCCAAGTAGAACTCCGGATACTATAACCATCACGCCGCAGAAACTGAGTTTAGTTATCGATACCAACAATTTGCCATCGGCAACGAGCAGCTTTTCAATTCCTGGGGTCCCCACCCCAAGTTTTGCTGGGGTTTTGACAAGTATGAAATCTGCTCCCTTGTTTTCACTTCCCGGGAAGAGGACTTTAAACCAAGTGGAATTGACAAAAACATTCTCCAGTCTGTCTTCGGCATCTGTAATGTCTTCCTTTTCTCTGGTATCCTCCTCCTCCTCGCCAGTCCTTGGTTTGTCCACGTCCATCTCAAACCCAGGAGCAAGTTCCAGTGGAGCGAATCCGGTTCCATTTGTTCTCGGTATTCCCGGACCCTATAGCCAGCCATCATCATCACCGGCGACACCTTCCTCATCATTGGTAACAATTTCGCCAACATCTACTTCCTCATCTGGACTGAATTTGAGCTCCAGTTACGCAATGTCAAACAGCAAAACCATTCCTCAAATTATTGTGTCTGCTGCCAAGTCGACATCATTACAAATATCAAGTGATGATGCGAAAATGGAGTCAGTGGTCAAAACAGAGGATGAGAAATTTCTTCGACCTTCGTCGCTTTCTTTAGTGCCAGGAAGCTTCAAACCCAAAAAACACGTGATGCTCTCTGCCGGAGCCACTCTCGTCAGCCCCGAAACGCCAAGACCACGAAAATCATATGTACTTACTTACCAAAATGGTACAGCGTACACGCATCTGGGAATGAAATGTTCCACGAGGGTATATTTCTGTTCCATGTCCCGCCCCCAGCCCATGTACGTACCACACAAACCGAGATTGTCGATGTACTCAAATTGGAAGGTGGTTAGTCAGGATTCCCATCCTTCAGGGCTCTCGGCCAAAGAGAGTCTTCAAAGCTACAATTCTGGCTACCGAAAGAGCCGTTTTGGTTTGGTTTCCATTGCTCGGAGCAACGGGGGAGAGACTACAAGTGGATTGGTTGCAATTGACAATGCTGCTAAGGTGGGAAGTGGAAAAACGTCTGACTGTATGATTATGGTCCATTCATCTCAATGGAAAGTGAACAGAACACCAGACCAAAACCCGAAGGAAGAAGGCCAGAAATCGGAGGATCAAACCGCTGAATCATCAAAGGATTTGGGGAAAAATTCCTCTGCAGATGGAAACAGGACAAGAGACGACCAAGATGACGAGGTAAGATTTGCCCCCTTTAGTTTCCTTTATGAGAGTCCTAAAAAGCCGTTCAGGGTTCCATGAAATAAGGGACCACGTCTGAGACGAGGCTGACGTTGTATCACTTTTCATTATTGCTTAATTGTCACAAAATTGTAAATAATTTGGGAAACATCACTTAGTTTCTCCCTAATTCTCTAATTTAAAAAATGCAACACAATTATTTTTAGGGATCAAACAATGAGATCACCAAAAAGCCTCTGGAAGGTGGTTATAAGACCTCTGACGACGACTACACGTACGTTCGTGGCCGGGGACGAGGTCGTTACGTCTGTAACAGTTGTGGAATTCGTTGCAAGAAACCATCAATGCTTAAGAAACATATTCGCACCCACACGAATTTTAGACCTTACACCTGCAAACATTGCAATTTCGCTTTCAAGACGAAAGGCAATCTAACCAAGCATATGAAGTCGAAAGCCCATCATAAGAAATGTGTGGAGCTAGGAATTTCTCCTACAGCCGAAGATTCCACTGGCAGCGATACTCAAAGTGAAAGAGGCGTAAGTTTTAATGAGCTTACTTCCATTTGCTTTCTTTTGAAAAAAATCTTAACTTATCTCTCATATCGTTTCGCTTACATATTTCAGGATATTCGCATGACTCCTGGTGACTCTGATTCTGACGATGAGGATGAGGATGATGACGAAGAGGACCAATTTGAGGATGCTGACGAAGATTCCTCATCTACGAACGAACCAATGGATTCGAATGAAAAGGAAGCTGCTCAAAGCCTTCTCAGTCTAGGTCGATCGCAAGCTCCTTGGGTGTCAAATCACCTTGGTTTGACTGGCTCTCGTCCCAAACCATCCACCTATCCCTACTCAAGTTCCCCAACGAAACCTGTAGTTACGACTCCCTCATCAGTATCACCCTTAGGACAAGTATCAGAAAACGTCCAAGTCACACAGAACACTATGAAAGCAGGCGAGATGCAAAAAGATGAGCAAAGTGGAACCAATCCATTACTTAGTACCCCTCCCGTGACCATGGATCGTTACTATTTCCAATCTGCCTCAAAAGAGTCCGTGGTTGCTAGTTCCTCGTGTTCCATTTGGAGTCTTGCCAAGCTAACAAACCAAACCACAACATCTCACTCTAGCCTAACATCTGCTCACAGAATTGTGGTACCTGTGGGCAATGGTTTGGTTCCATTGGTGTCGGTACCTTCTCCACAAATTCGAGAACGAGCTGCAGACATTCTTAGCCCGGTCACCGAATCCGCCACTATTTTGTCTTATCTAGATAAAACGGTAACCTTGGCTGGTAAAACAGCCGATCCGAATCTTTCCGAAGTGGGCACAAGTGTCTCATCCTCTTTACCTACAGCACAGCTTCAAACCTACCTGCAAGAAAAAGCTACTCTTCGAGCAAAATTGCAACAAAATGAGATCAAAATCCGAAAGGAGGATTCTCCCGTCACAGAGACCAAATCAGCAGGTATGGATTTGCCGGCACCAAATGTGATGGCCCCCAATGCTTCTGTGGGTGGAGATCAGAGATCTCCTGATAAGCAAGCAGCAACAAAACCACCCTCTATGTCGATTGCGTCGGGTTCCATGGAAGAGGGATCTTTTGCTCCAAGAAATGTGACCATGAATGTAAAAGATCTTCCATCGAAGATCACTCGAGGTTTGACACCTCTGCACAGTAACCAGCCGAATGTAAATCCGAAGGAGATCAACACAATTACCCAAATGAAGGCGGTGGCCAATGCTAATTACAATCAAAGAAACGAAGCAAATCAAGCCGCAGCCGCTTTGCAAGCCAAGCATGCGGTTGCGTCAGCCGAAAAAGCCAAATCCGAGGGCCATGCTGTGACCTCGTCCTCGTCGTCCAATGTTCCAGCTCCTCAAACATCATCCGGTGCAGTACTACACAGCAACCAAGATATTATGCAAACCAATGCTGACGGCAAGTCCGTTTGTGGAATATGCAAGAAGGTTTTTGCCAAGGCCTCCCAATTACGTCTTCACGTCAATATTCATTACATGGAAAGACCGTTCCGTTGTGAGGATTGCTCAGTCTCGTTCAGAACCAAAGGTCACTTAGTCAAACACGAGCGGAGTGCTGGACATTTCAACAAAGTAAACATCAATCAAACCTTCGGCGCCCCATCCACCTCCAATCCTCGTCCATTCAAATGCGTGGATTGCCTCGTCAAGTTTCGAATTCATGGCCATTTGGCCAAACATCTGCGATCCAAAATGCATATAATGAAATTGGAATGTTCTGGAAAGTTACCCATCGGCATTTTTGCCGAAATGGAGCGCTTGGGTACAAACTTGAATGAAATTGACACAACAGACTGCAAGAGTGCTTTGACGAGCCTTCAGCAAATGGCTGAACACCTTTACAAGGATGACCCTTCCAAGTTGGTACATCTACTTGCTGGTGGAGGTGGTAGCCAGTCCGAATCTGCCGATGAAGGCAATTCCGAGGCTGAAGCCTGTCAACCCGAAATCAAAGTGGAACCCATGGATACTGTAGGCCCAAATGAAGTACCTGGTACCTTGTCTATGCCCAGGGATCAACTGTATGGAAGTGCAGCACCCACAGATTTAACCATTGAGAACTTGAAAATCGAAAATCGACGTAGCTCATTCTCCTCAAGCCAAGAAGAGCGTTCAACGGATTCTGAAAACGTAAGTTGCCAATTCTCTCTCATCAGTGCTTACTATTACAATGTCAATATCAATTATTTCCTCTTGGTCTTCAGGAGTCCCACACTTTGACCGGGGTGCGTTGCCCCCATTGCCCAAAGTCTTTCAACGACAACATTGCCATGCAAGTTCACCTGTTCGTGAACCATCAAAATACCCGTGATTCCCCTGCTGCATCCCCCTCCGTGAACCATACAAGCATCCGAAACGGCGAACGCACCGT
The DNA here is from genome assembly GCA_010645155.1 of Tigriopus japonicus. NCBI lineage: Eukaryota > Metazoa > Arthropoda > Copepoda > Harpacticoida > Harpacticidae > Tigriopus > Tigriopus japonicus. The sequence goes on along the minus strand of CM021320.1, from coordinate 6,528,129 downwards.
TATCGCATCTCGAGCGTCAAATACCCACCCAGACGCTCCTCAAGCTTCACCCTCATCCAGCTCAATGTCACCAAGGGCGATCTCGAGCCGTGAAGGATCGGTCGGATCTTCAAATACTGCAGAAGAGGACACCTTTCCCTGTGGCCTCTGCAATGCCGTTCTCTCCAACCGGAACGTGTATAAGCAGGTAATGTTGAGAGTGTCAATAGGGTTACGTGAGCATATTTGTAATGTTCCGTCTCTTTTCAGCATTTATTGTCCCATGCCGCTCCCCGACCATTTGTGTGCCATCATTGTGATGCTGGTTTCACGACCAGTCATCAACTGGAGGCTCATATGAAACTTCACTGAAGAATAGAAGATCTGCAGCCACCGGTGATAATCTTGTCAACCCCGTTGCCACACGTTTATTAGCTAATTGAATACCCCGCGATCAAATGAAAACCCTGCAAACTCTGAAACTGATTGTCTATCTCAACAATTGACTGTGATCGTCCTTAGAAACGAAAGGAGAACAACAAACATTGCGAAATGTATAACTAATAATTTAAATACTATGATGCATTGCTGACGACGTCCTGGAATTTGATGGTGCCTTTGCGCTATTGACCTCAATGTTAGTGATGCAAGAGGACATGATGAAACCAAACCATTGTTTGAATCCGTTACCAAAATGGTCGTCATTTTCTCTTGAATAATATCCACCAATCCAGGAAAAGGAAAGAAAAAAACTGAAACACAATAAACTAGAATTTTTACTAAGCCAAAAAATTTAAAGTGTTTATCATTGGGAGGTCTTGAAAGCCTGGTTTGAGTGAGGGTGAATTGTGGGAAGTTTCAACGGGATTCCGGGTATTCTGACAGCTTTTCGTTAGTTCAATCATTATGCTTATGGAACTTTTAGTCAGATACCTCTTGGTTGATTGAAATCATATGAAATGTGGTAAGAAATGGATAAATTGATAAAAGATGAAGATAGAGGGCATGTCAGGCAGGGTATCTTGGTTTCTTTCCGTATGAACATGGTACAACAATTGGAGTGCCAAATAGTTTAGTTTTGCATCAGGAACCAATTACGACAGTAGAAGATGCCAGATGCACGCTAAAAAGTGCAGAGCCCTTGAGGATACCAATAGATTCTTAAGTTGGAAAGGTCCAAAACTGGCAATGGTTGAAAACAATTTTTTTGCGCCCAGTCTTGGAAGGATTTTTTGCTATGGATTGAAAAAAATTCCAAGGTTTAATTCAAGTTGATTCGAAATTTTCTTTTTTTACTAGTAAAACATGAGAAAGTTTTTTTTAAAGATAAATGTCTTCTTTCAACGCCAACTTAAAGTCCTTTTGCTAACGCAAGTAATTGAATCCCATCAATTTGGGAGACATGCTCAAGATCCTTGGCTATGCATTTACTTCCAGATTCCCCATTAGCCCTTGCAAGGCTTAGATTTTGCAATTTGTGTTAATTCACTTGTTCAGCATTTCCAAAAGCAACTCATGCCTTCAATTAATTCTAAACTTTTACCTGCATCTACTTGTTAGGCCTTTTTATTTCTGAAAGTTTCCCTTTCTCCCAAAATGATTGCTTGAATATCCATGTGTCTACCCGTAGAGTACGTTGTAACGCAAAATCTTATTGAAGATTTCTTTCGGGGAGAACTTGAAAAGCCCTAAAGAATACCACTGAAACTGACTGAAAAAGGATTTATTCTTTGATGAATCATACCGTAAAATAGATGTCATTCAAGATTTCGAGGAGTTATATCAAGAACAGACTTCCAAACCAAATTTGTGATATGATTACTCAGCATCTCTCATGTTATCAACACATAATAGATTAACATTCATGAACTAGTGAAGAAGTTTACAACACTCAGAAGTGTTGTTGGACCGATATGAAGATCTTGTTCCAACTGCATTCGATTTCGGGTCAAACTATTCAGCAATCCTTGGTGAACAAAAGTATGTTCGTTTTCTCAGCTATTAGCGCAATTGAATTTCCGTTAATAGCATTAAAAAATTGTTCTATTTTTTAGACGTTCTCTGGCAATACCGGTAGGTGTATGGTTTTATGTTCACCTGTATTTAGGACCAATAACAAATTACACTGTATAACGTCCATAACAGACTAATCACTGATTATAAGTTTGGGGTTTAGTTACGAGTTGGTTACTTTAGGGGTCTGATTTCCGTTCTGGTTCTTTATTTTTTTCCTGTATCTGAGAAGACCATGGGAAATTAGAAAAAGGAACAGCCGTTGTTAGAAAAAGCCAGACCAACGGGGAACCACAACTACAATTTTAAGGGAGCTCAAATTGTTTTTGTCCAAACAATAGAGAGCTCTGTTATCATAGTCAACTCTCCTTGTTCCCTAAATTGAAGGAACCACATTTGGATTGGATCAAATCCCAAAACGCCTCTTGCTCAATTTTGGTCACGTCTGTAATTGGGGCTAACCAAAAGAAGGTTGTCAATGGATCAAACATTTAATTAATTAGCCAAGGACACGGTGGGCGAGAGTGAATTTTTGGTGTTTGCACTGCCTCCTCCTCCATCAGATGAGGGCGTGACCGCACTGGAGAAGGAATTCCTCCCTTGAAACCTGTTACTGGTATCTCGCAGGCTTTTTCGATCCTCGGCAGATACTGTTGAGGATTTTCCCTGTAGAAACAGAACCTGGAACAGGAGGATTCAAATCAGACATGAAATCGTGCACATAATAACTCAAGCCCGTGTTCACTAATTGGTGAAAATGACGTGCTCGTGTGAGTACGTGAGTTTGACATGTTCCTAATGACTAGCTGCATTCAATTCTTTACGTGTCTTGAGCAAAAATATTGTTGATTTGACCAAATGTCACATGACTTGCGACAAAATCAAGAAACTTGTACTGACATCATCCAAAATAGGACTGACCAGGTACCCTGGGACTTGGATCGACCAGTCAAGAAGGAGACAGTGTAAGTTCATTCCGTTTGAAAGTTATTCTCAAACGCTAATCGTTGACTATTCCGTTGAATATGTCTTTCAACTACTCTATTTTGGAGTCTATCTTACTCCATAATTTGTCCCTCCAAAAATAACACTATCCCAAATATGTACGCTATTGAGCGTTCCAATCAATATTCTAACCGAGGCATATTTTGACCATGTCTTTTTGCGTGATGTTTTCAATGCAGATCGTGTGAATAATTTGGGAAGCAACAGAAAGTTAACTTGATCATTCTTTAATCAGCAAGATATTTGTGATGTAATTGTAATTGCATTTAAGTGATAAATTCTAAATCGCAATTGCATTTCCAAGTGATAGGTAACTACGTTTTTTCGGGGAATTGGTTGCGGATTTTTTACTACTGCTAAAGGGAATGTCATTCCCTGTAAACAAATAAATCGTAGATATAATGTGAACAATTAAAATTTATTAGAAATTTGATCTACCAACGAGTTGCTGTTGGCAGATCAGTACAATATTTGATAGTGGGTTGATCAGGATCAGAATTTAAAAATTTGTCCAATCCAGCCGGTAAATGCTGTTAGATGAGCTTGTACATGTTCCCGACGAAGATTAATGGGGCAAAAGATTGAACAATGAAGGAGCCCTATGAAGAAGGGAGGAGGACCTCATTATTCGTACTAGC
>CM021320.1:6474346-6521183 GCA_010645155.1 Tigriopus japonicus | reverse complement strand
AAAAATCCCTCTTCATTTTCTTTACAAATTTGCATTGTGGAAGCCAGAATCATTTTTTGGGATAAAGGGCCTTAATTAATTTCATCGAGTAGTTGATAATTGAACTGGGATTCTGTTTTTCCACTCATCTTGTTTCCTGTGAATTAGAACTCCTAACTAGAAACTTACTCAGAGTTCGGGAAGCTAACCACTTAAGGCAATGCAAATACCAGCTCTTAGCGAGGAACCCTCTTGGCGTCTTTTCACATTTTAAGGACAAACGAGATTGGAAAGGTTCCAAGATCGCTGAACCATTCATGCTTTTCCTTTCGTTGCCGAGCGAGAAACGTTTTCCTAGTATTTCGTGGCTAAATATTGGAAAGGTTCTCTGCCTTCAAAGCGACCCTTCCAGAATGTGAGAGTAAAACAGAATATCTTATAGCGAATAACATTTTTGCTGAACCTTGCAATTAATTGACATGTGTATTTTTTCGTTTCCATGGACAAATAAAGAGCTTGTACGGGCTACACATTTTCATCCCGGATAATGCAACCAAAACCAATTTTCAAGGCCGCGAGGCAACATGGTCTTATAAAAGCTTACCTCGTTCAGAAGCTCAAAGAATTCCTCTTTATAGTCTCTTTGTTCCTTAGTTTCCGTTTGGAGGAGCTTCTTTTCCCATCTTTTGAGCTGTGCAGCTTCATGTTCATCCTCGTTCCTCGTTCCATCGTCCAAGAGGTCCAGATATCGCTGTCGACCGTCATCCAAGTCAGAATGTGGACTACAAAGTAACATTGCCCAGATGAACATGTTTCATTTGGCGAGACTTTTATTTATATTGTGGTTCATTCTTACCCTAGATCATCATCGTCGTCGTCATCGCCCTCGTCATCGTTTGAGGATCCTGTTTTTGGAACATTGCCACTATGAAGAATATCCAGGTACCAGATGCCTTCCAAAAACCCGTATCTATAAAAGAAGAGCAAGTGTGTAAAACAAGCCTCTATGAGGCAAACCATTTCTCCTAATAGAGACGGTTGAGCATTGCAAGTCTGTTCAAATATTCAAACAGCCGTTGAGCAGATCCATATCGAGTAGGTATAAAACCTGCGTCATATCATACATATTTGATGAGAGACAGTGGAATAAAAGTTCTTTTCAAATTCTGCCTCCGAAGCGAACGCTTTCAAGTCAGGTGCATCTGATCCCTTGATTCATGATTTTGGAAAAACAACCTGCCGTCCTCCATATGACCATATTCAGTTTTCCAATTCTCGAATAAATTTTGGGACTCTTTCAACCGCTGTCATAAATGGGAAAATTTACAAAACACCAACATTTCACTTCATGTTGGCCTTAATTGAGAAATTTTGTGCGAGTGGACATCGTTCTCTATCTTTTATGGTAGAAAGGTTTCTTCCCACTAGATTCCATAACGTAGTATAAGTATACCATGGCTGGCTACAGATTCATGGCCCAGCAAATGCCATGATATAGAAGTTCAGGTACTTCCGTTTCCAATTAACTAACTTAAAAGAGTCAAGGTCATTATTCGAGTTGGTCCTTCCAATCATTACGGTGTGGTAGTTTTGAATCAAGTAAAAGGGGCTTACATGATGTTCTCTTCTATTTCGATGAAAAGTTCTTCCATGGAAAATAGTTCGTCTGACATGTTCAATGAGCGGACTGACACGAGGAAGGTTGTGTAGTACAAACTAATGAGTTCGCCAAGCATTGTTCGCCTCAATTCAGTCTGAAATGCAATATGCCACTCATTATTGTACGTAGCTAGAAGAGTCCCAGAACATACAGTACACACAATTACAAATTATGGGCCTGGAATTAGAAGAGTATGTGGGGGAGTCGTTTGGACAAGTTCTCCTCATTAAATATTGAAAGTTTTTTTCCACTTTTTTCAAAAAGGACCCTGAATTGAGTTTCCTGATGAAAGCTTGAATGACAAAGTGGACTTGTCTTGCCTTTGAACTAGATGTTGTGACAGCGGAGCTTTTTGAATTATTTAAGGGAGAGTTCATGCATAATCAAGATTATTTTGGAAATGCACCTCACCTTGACACACGTGAAAAGGAAAAGGACCAGATCTGTGGCTAAAGAAGCGAATCTTGATGACTGGAAGTCTATAAACTTGACCTCTGCTGGAAGGGTATCGCAGGGACTGTCGGACACATTGATGTATTTGAAGAGGATCTTCGAGAGCCATAAATCGCCGTGGCAGATCACAGCGAAACGGTTCTTCGGACGCACCATCTCCATTTGGATACCGTGAAAGTTTCGGGCCAAATCGACGAACCACTCGTAATGTTCCTCGTATTCTGGCGTGTTTCGTAGCAATTCGGCCAAACTGGCCATGACGGGGGTAATGGTTCGTTTGGTGAAACCTTCAGTGCTCTCACGATACAACGAGTCTTCTGCCAGGTAAGGGTATTGCTCAAGGATGAAATCATTTTGACCTTGCTTCATACAATAGGAAATGGCATGGAACTTGGCCAACTCTCTTATCACCAGTTCAGAGTGTCGTCGATCAAGGCCGTCGTCCTGATTTACAGCGAAGGAGAAGCCCTACAATTCCAAAGGCAATAACATCATCGTTAAAAGTATATGAACCTAATTCCTAAAAAACTAATGCACCTACTCCACTGGGTTCATTAATGTTTGTCTTTAATCCCTTGCTACTCGTCCATCTCGTGAGCCTGAACTTGCTTTATTAAGGAGGCTTTCGTTTCAATTACTCATCCTCTTTTGCTCTCTTTCTATGCCCATGGGCCTTCCAATTATAGTTCTTCTTCTGCCTTTGGCTGAGACGCACTGGATCTTAAATGGAACTTGAGACCTTGCACCAAGGGACCTTTGTAGAACTCCTTGGTGCTCACAACACCATAAAAAGTGGACATTCATTAGTGCATTTTGCCGTGTTCTCAGATAATAAATTTTCGGAAGGGTCTCCCAAGGACATGACACTAAAAAGCGGCTTTATCGGCCTAGAAGTACCAAAGGAGAATACACCTTTCCGTGGAAAGACTTGGTGTGTCACCTTGTACACGCACAACACCGAGAAGTAAATCTCGTGTTTTCAAAGAAGATAAGGAAGAGCAAACGGGAGTTCTCAGTCCAGTGTCAACGAGCTAATCCAAATCCCTCAAAACTGAAGTAAGGGACCTGTTTTTGTATGTTACTTTTCATGCCCAAAAGCATCTTTTAAAAGAAGCTGGTGCTTCTTTCTTCTAGTCACATTCCACCCTATATTTTGGTAGAACATACGCAATGCACATGGATGTAATGAAGTGTCTCATTGTGTGTCATGAGTCATGACATTCCAATAGACGGAATCCTTTTTGTACCGGAGTAAATTCAATGATCTTCAGTAGCCTTATATCCTGATTTTTAGCCAGATTCTCTGGTCCAAGGTCCAAGAAAAGACAATAACAAGGAAAAAGGACCCTTCGTTGGATCGGAAAGCAATAGATTTGTAATTATTCTTACCTTGGGGTACAAGTTCTCTAGAATAATGAGATCCTCTTTCATGTTGTCGTCGTCTCCAGCCCATCGGGTGTAGTAGCAACGTGGAATATCAATCACTTCGCTATCTTTGCAGTTTAAGCTGATCACACTGGCACGTCGGACAAAGTTGGCCATGTCATGGAACACTTGCCCGTACATTTGGACCTCTTTCTCGAATGTATGGCTCGGTTGGAGGAATTTACGGGCATCTTCGTTTTGTGGCTGAGACTTGACGATTAGGTGATATTTAATATCCTCGTTGTTGATCTTGGCAAAGACCTCGACAGCGTGGACCTCGGCGCAAAAATGTCGACCAAACTCTTGCTCATCCTTGACAGTGACTTTGGTGACCACAAGTTTTGGGCTGTCATCTGAAGCACGCAGGATATTCTCGAAGAAGGTCTTTGTCAGTTCAGGAACTATGTCATCCCTGGAGGATGCGATGGTTTTGAGAGCGTGAAGGACCGAGTTGTACAACTGCTTGACACTTGACGTCTTCCGCAGGAGCTTCACTTGGGGTTTGGGAAGGCGGAAGATGGATGACGTGTTGCCCACTTGAAGGAATTGCTTCTGTCCACTCGGCGATGCACGACTTGACTTCGATGGGGTGCCATTGGGGGACAGGGTCATTGGTGTGGTTTTGGGCGCCTTGGACCCACCAAAGAGTGATTTAATGCTACTCCCACGACTCAGTTTGCGAGGTTTGCTCTCCTCCGTGACCATCATGTCAATGGAAGCAGGTGAGTTTCGTCGACTGAGCGTGCTAAACTCAAGAACCTCATCCGCGTCTTCACCCGGGACCTCTGTGGCCTCGGTTGGGACAGAGAAGTCTTGTATATCTACCGTAGGAGGTCGGTGGTGAGCAATGGAAGGCATGGTGTGCTTGGCTGGAGGCGATGACGTGATACACGAGTGGTCTTTCATTGCGACAAAAATTTTCAAACAATCCAGTTTGAAGGGAGCCAAGGCGCTTCTCGGCCTTCCACACTTTCCTCACGGAAGTTTTTGGCCCTCGTCTGATATGGCACGCTTTGATGTCCCGAGTTGTCGTGACTCAAATGGCCAGGCCTAATTGGCGGCTTAATCGGTCCACCGAGTCACCTAAGAAGGGCATGACTTGTTATTAATCAAGTATCCTAAAAACCAATGCGACTCCAACCAAGTACGATATTCGAGCATTGGTTGTGCTCTCTAGTTCTGTGGACAATCATAAACAACGAAAACGGGGAGCTTTCCAATATTCTTCTTTTCCATGTCCAAAGAGAGACAATGAGGAAACGGAAATTGGTTGAGAATAAATTGTGAATGAAGACTGAGAGTTCGGGAACTCTCCTCATTACGAACAGGAAAACTTTCTTGATCATTTTATCTCTTGACGTCAGAAGGCAACACGGCGCCATTTAGTGATAGATCTCAAGCTATTTCGGATTCGACTTCAATTATTGTTAGTTGGGAACCTTGGGAATAAGTTTATAAGTAGACGAAGACGATACCTCTTTCAATGATTAGAAGAATCATCTTTCAAAGATTGAAAGATTCCAAGAGCGTTTGTAATTATTGGCTCGTTGTGTGAACATTGCCAAGATCTGAGTATTTCTAGAAGGTCTATCCAAAAAAGGCTTTAAGCGGTGCTTGCATGTCAGTTGCAAGGTCAGAGGTCCCATCTTCGATAGAAATTGCAACTGTTTTCTTCTTTCCAAAATCAAAGAGACCAAATTCTTTGCACCAAAATTCATAGCTAGATGCACTTTTATGCGCGTAACCTTGTTATTTCTTAGAATATTTGTAGTGTTTGCAAAATGTTCTGGCATACTTTTGTAACCATGAACATCTACTTTCACACAAGAAGCTCAACTTTGTAACTTGTGGCAAATATTGCATAAAAACGGCTCTGAAAGCCCCCATCTCAATGGACGTTTTCAAGTAAACGTAAACATTGAGGCTGCTTATCTGTGGCGCCATCTACTTTTTTCCAAAGTTTCATGAAGCTCGGTCTGGCTAAAGCTTTTGTCTGGCATGGCTATGAGTCAGCTGTTGCAAGTCCAAGTTCCACCAATATCCAGGTGCGGGTATCTATTGGCCGATTATTGTTTATTGCAGGGGTCAGCAACCATTTTTGGATCAAGGCCCACGAAATTTCATTCCTGTTGTCAGGGCCCCACCGGAGAGGCATTGTTAGGTTCAGGGGCCCACAAATTAGCGATCAAAGAGCTTTGGACCCACAAGAACAGTACTATGGATGGCTCTCAGGCCCACTATTTTGGACTTTTGCCATAGCTCTTGGGCCCACCAACGACTACCATAGGGCCCACATTTGGGCCGCAGCCCACCGGTTGCCGACCCCTGGTTTATTGTTTATTGAATGACCCACTCACGCATCAGTGATGATGAAGTATATATGTCATTCATACTATCAAGTGCCATTTTTGGACCCAAACAATTTCTGTCTAAAGGTTTTGAGTAATGTTCACTAAAAACGTATTTTTGGGAGAGTCAAGGGGGAAAAAGGAAAAAATGTTTTTTTATTGTCAGCACGTGTAGAGGGTTAGCATTGTTGATAAGTGAATTCATTTCATGTTTCGTGATCAATTCGTGGCCTTTTAAATTAAATTGAAATTGTGCATCAATTCCTTGACTCCTGTTTTTGTAAAAGACTTATAAATTAAAAAAATGAGCAAACTTTTAAGACTCTGGAAGCGCATTTGTTTTACTGGCAATCAAAATGGTATCAGATGCAAGCTTAAACATCCATGCACCACAATCAACCATAGTTTATGCAATGAAAAGTTTGTAGAGAATCATAACAGATTTGTTCTTTTTCAAGAATTTTCCAATTTTTTCCCCTATTTCTTGAGAAACGAATTGTTCTATTGGTAGATGGCGGTAGCAAAACCTTTATTTCAAAGTTGGTGACGTTTACTTAGTAACGTCCATTATTTTTGCTGAGTGTGTCTTTCGCTTTTTGGAGAGGTGAACCTTCAGTATTCGGTCTGCCTCTAATGCTTACATTGAAGCTTAAGGGATTTCCTTTCAAAAGCTGGACTATCTGGCCTTGGCATCTGCCATTGTGTTCAGAATATGACGAATTTTCATTAACGTCAGGCGACTACCTTCTAAAGGGGTTTTGTTCTCCAAACAAAAGTCCAAGGTCCAAGATCCAAAGGACAGAGTTAACTCTCGAACAAGATCAAAAAGTCCAATTTTTTCAACATGATATCGAAGTACAAAGCTATTAGTTAACACGTCACGGTTCTTCATTGCGTCCATGCAAATATCGTGAATATCGTGATTGATAATTCTTAAACAAACAAAAAGGCCAGACACACTATGATATTGCTGTAGGAATTATTGTAAGTGTCTCAGAACTCACCTGTAGCAAATTGTTGAATGACTTGCTCGCCAGCCGAATTCACTTCGAGAACGAGATCCTTGGCTCTTTGTGGTGGAAGGCCCACTTTTCGAGTGATGTTTAGTGGCTCTCTGTCTTGGTTTCCTCTCTGTCCCCTTCCTTCTTTCTTTCTCGTTCTCTTTCTGGCTCCCTCTCTCTTGTTGTTGGCCTCAACCTTCTTTTCTCAAATCCATTTGGCACATTCAAGATCCAGTGATGAAGAGACCAGAGCACAGAGACGAAGGACGGAATCGTGGACACGCACCAACGATCCAGGAGAGGAAACAAGAGGAGAGAACGAGAAAGAGAAGGAGAGGTGAACCAAGCAAGCTCCACAAGTTCTAGGTCTTCTAACAAGACCCTTACACGCACGTACAATGTGTTCTCGTTCGTATGTGTACCCAGCTGTTGGATGGTGGGTTCCACTCATGCATTCTCGTATGTTTTTGGGTACGGGTTAGCGAGTCCCTCTAGTCTTCTAAAAGGTAGAGCAAACCAATTGGACACCTCGAGTCCTGGCACGTATTGGATTGGAAGGGAGAGGAAACGCTCTTTCCATTCAATAAAACATGGGTAACATGAATAGTGAATGCAATGTAGATACTCAAGATTCAATCTATGGACCCCCTTCGAAGTCAAATGGTAGCCCTGTGTGTTTGTCTGTATACCTAAGTACAGCAAGAGGCCAAGGAAGGCCCTTGGGAGGACACTGCAACAGGCAATCTGTGCGCAGCTAAACAAGCGTGGCTTTCTACTTCAATATGAATGTGTGCGAGTTAGCAAACTGACGCACGACGTTGTCGAGTGAACCAGGGAGGGACGCTTTAGCATTGGTTCCATTCTGGGCTCAGACGCCTTCCGAGTGTTCTCATCTCGGCTTTGACTACGTTGAAGGGCGACAGAGAGAGAAGGAGCTTGCTTGCTTAGTTGTTGGGACTGATTGAAAACTACTGTAGGCTGGCTTGCTCGTCGGAATTATGCTACACACCTGAATTCCATTCGTTCGACTGAGAACGAATAAATGGTCACTGACATTGTGCGTGACGACGGACTTTTATCTGACGGTAATCTTTTACACACTTTGTGTAGGATCAGTTAGCTTTCAATTTGTCCCTTTTAGTACACGATTATAGTGGGCTTTTTCAAAGATTTTTTCAGCCAAACCAAAATAATATATTCACAGAACTAAGCTTTTGGAATTTGCTTGAAGGTATTAGAGTATTATATATTAGGCAAGAGTAGATATTGCTGCGCCCGGCTTATTCAAATCTCATTGGAATGGCTGAGTCGGGGTTGTTGTTATCGATCCATTTGTTCCACTCCTCGAGGAAATCCCCTTGAAAGTAGTTCTTCCAATCTCCAACTTGGCCTTTGCGGATGAAGTTGAACTGATCTCTAACCTCGTCCGGGACTGATCCTTTGGGAGGTTTCATGTTCACCGCTGGATTATTTCTGAACGTTTCGAACGATAAATGATCCGCCAAGAGATCCACCTTTTCCTCGGAAAAATCCTTTTCCAAAAACTTGGCCATTTTACGAATGTTGTCTTTCAGGTCCATCTTCATGTCTTCGAACCTGGTAATCTTCAAATTAGGGTGATCCTTTTGCTTCCACATGGCCTGAAAAGTTTCACTTCATTCACAAGGATGGCAAATAAGTTTTTAATATCAGAGCCCCAATGATTAGAAGAGTGTGCACATATAATGCAAATTTAAGACATTGATTGATTATTACACTCGAGACCAAGTGTCTCCCATCCTCATACTTGGAGAAGAAGAAGAAGATGAAAGGCGCCAGACTAGACATATTGCAAAGTTTTTTTCAATAATACATCGGCATTTCTTGTGTTTTCTGAAGATCTTTAATCCTTTTACATTTTCTTTGACACTTTGCTTCTTGTACCATGGTAGTGACTCTAGTTATGAGATATTTTCCCACCTGCATGAAAGTCCAATAAGATCCGTAAACCGTCTTGCCCTCCATGTAAAGCTTGGCATATTCCTCAAATGGAGCCGTGAGACCATGCGTAGGTAAGAGTTGCTCATGGTGGTAAAAGGACACGACTGAGTCTTTGACATTGCGGTTTACCCAAACGACCTTCGCTGTGTCTAGCAAGTTGGGGGGAAGCATTTCCAAAGGCAGATGAGTTTTAATCACACGAGGTGAGGGCATATCCTCAATGAATTTCACGGAGTTTTGCATCATTTTTGCCATCCTGAAAAAGAATGACGAGTAAAAATAGAATCACTAAGAAAAAAGTTCGTGCAAGTGCAAACTCATAAGTGGTGAAATAAATGGGAAGCAGTAATGAATGCATTGTGACAATCCGAGATGAAAGAACTTTCGTTCCTTTGAGAAAATAGTTCTATTGTACGGGCTCAGTTATAACAAACGAAAGACAGAAGAACATCATCATCATCCGTGTTTTCTTGAAGAACCACCTTTCTTTCTTTACATACTTGGCTTGGGTTTGCAAAGTTTGATACTAATTGGTCATAATTTACCTATCCATAACATCTTTGTTATCCATGGCTGGAACCGCGGGAGCATCTCCACACAAACAACTCATTTCCAAAAAGGGCGACCGGAAGAAAAGATTCTCTTTGCCTTTCTCGAAGTCTAGATCGTTGGAAATTTGCCACAGTAATTCCTGTAATAATAAAATGAGGCAGAAATCAGACACCTGTAAAATACAATGATCACAAGCACTCCTTTGAAAACTTAACCCAGTAAAAAATGAACCTCCATAGCAATCGCAAAAAGCAAAAAGAGCAATAGCAAAAATTCAATTTCAAACTCATTAACAGACCAATGTTTTTTTTACCAATGACTTTATCCTCCCCAGATGTCTAATCTCATTTAAACAATTGCATAAAATCCATTACGTGTATCGGTAGAAAAAATCCGTAAAAAAATCGGTTTGCCAACGATTTTCTACCGGTTGAAAAACACTGGCAGAGTTTTGTATTTATCATAAACTTGCCAGGACACAATCTCCAAGGTCATCCAACGAAATGCTTAGAGGAAGACACCCTTGAAAGATATTTCAAAGAGAAGGAGGAAAACGAAAGAGGATGACAGGTATGGCGGCAAACCCGGTGGTTGAAGATCGTTATTCACCTGATTCCACGTTGCTCCGGCCTTGGGAAATGAGATCATGAACACGTCATCGGAACGAATCTTCATGTTATAGATCTCTTCAGCAATAGTCTCGAACTTTTTGGGTAAATACATGCCATAAGGCTCAGCCACCACCATATCGATCATGCAGGTCTTAGGACCCGTAAATAACTTGGCTCGAGCGGATTTTTCCTCTTCCGAGATGGGCACCAAAGTGTAGGGCAAACTCATGATGATGATAATGATGATGATATCCGTTCGGGTCTGATCACTTCAAGCTTCAAAGCGCGACTGAACCCAGCCGAGGAAGTTCTAACGTGTACTGTGTTACCCCTGGCAGTGTCAGAAGCAGAATGTGGGAAATGTGCATTGCCAGCCAGCTGGTCAAGTACGACAGCTTGTCTGTAAAAGAGCAAAAGGCTTTGGAAGTAGAGGATGGCATCGAAGGTCATGAAGGTGCCGATGGATTCGCCTACATTGGTGGCGGAAAATAACATATAGCTTTTTAATTGAGCAATACAGAACTGGTACTAGTCTGTGGGATGATTGACTCCATATCAAGGACTTGTGGAGTTTCCTGGACTGCACATGGTCGTCAAATATCGCGTCTACAAAATTCAGTGCTTTTTATAGAAAAAGAAAAAATACCATTTTGCCTGTTTTGCCTTGGCAGTTGACAATTACATAGTAATTGATGTGGTACAGTATGAATCAGGGATAGCTTTAACTGGCGGATTGGAAATAAAATTGGGCGAATTACTAAGCCACTTTTTATGGGGTGAATGTGGAAACCTTAAAGCTGTCGAATCCGTCGTGACCATGTGAGGAGAAAAATGCAAGCTTTTCTAATGCTTAAAAGTTATTTTCACATGAGTTGGGAACACATTTGCAAGTCATGCTGCCCGGGTTTGGAACCTATCCACAGAGCACCCCAAAAACACGGAATGTCATTGCTTTAGCAAAGGCTGTGGCAGTATCGACACCTATAAGTTATCTCAACTCTATAATTCGATTTGTTTTCTTTTATTGTGGGTGTTATTGTAAGGTCAAGGGAATGAGCCTCGTCCGGCCTGTGAAGCTAGCCATCATCGCTCCACAATTAGGTGAGGCATAACATTTTTAACCTGATTCAAACCAAATCTAACTTAATTTAAACCATAAATTGTCTAATTCAAAACTTACCCCAAGATAAACCTAGCTTATACCCAACTTACCCTAACCCAAGGATCACTGAAGACCTGGATGCCTCGGCTAGTGTTGAAAGCAGTTTTTCGAATTCTGTGCCAGTCACAGAAAAATCCAAACAAACCAGTTGTTTGAGTGGCCATTCAAAGCTCGGATGCTTAATTTCAACTTGTTCGACTTAAATTTGTGGTAGTTGGAATAGTTTAAAGTATAGAAGAAAGTATACAACAATGCACGTTCTTGCACCTACACGATTGTAGGGTCAATTTGTTTCTCGCTTGTGCGCGGAAGTACTCGTACTACGACTGTTACAAATCTCGAAACGTTGGTTCTTGCAAACGGACGACTGTATCGGGCTAATATTTACCCAACGACATCCTCAGATGATTTTTATCAATCTTATGAAAAAAAATAGTTTCCTAGAATATAATTCGATTTATAAAAAATCCACAACTGTACGCTTAAAGAAAGTCTTCCATAATTTCCTTGCCTAACCTAACCTAATTATAAAAAAAGAAATGAAGCAAGTCCTTCAACTTGCTACACTTAGAACTGTTGTAAAGCAAGGGAAGGAAAAACCGTTTAATTTGTACGGGTTAGGAGATACAGTAAGAACGGTGTATAGTTAATCCCTACACATTTTTCCGATAGACAATCTCATGTCCTGGATCAGAATGGTTCTTCGTCTGTGGGTGTGGATTCAGGTCTCAGTTTTCTTGAGAAAGTTTGGGAGGATAATCCAAGCTGGAATCTCTCAATGACACTCCCGTTCTCGCGATGTTTTTATTTCTATGAATATTTACTCCATTTTTTTAAGAGTTCCACTTGTTTCTTTTCGACATTATATATTCGTTGAAAATTGCACTTTTCCTTGAACTTCAGAATGTTTCTGAGCATCTTGGAGTATTTAAATTGACTAAATTTGCTTTTAGGATATGCCATGGACTACGGGGCTAGTCATCGAAAATGCCAACAATTTCGTTTTTGATATTGTATTCACAGTAAAGCCACTTACACATAAAAATGTTTATCATTATACTGCATAGTTGACTAAGGAGCCGTTGCTTGAGACATTATCATAAAATTAGTTGAAAAGCGCCAGAATATGACTACCAACGAATTTTCAAACATCCTTTAATTTCCTCAATTAATCTACACGAGCATTATTAGCTCCACTTTGTTGTGTAGGTATGATCAAAACGTTGTTCGGGAATGCAAGGAGGATACGTAAATAACAAATAATTAAATTGCCCTCCACCTGCCGTTGCTCGGCAAGAATGTGGGGGCTTGGAAATCAGTAGAATGTACGGATAGAAAAAGCTGAAATAATTACTGCCTAATGTATATTTTTCTGTTCCATCGTGCACAATAATGCGCTGAGAATCTTTCGATCCTGTGTCAGAATTCAACCTTGAGTAGTGAAAGTTGTGTTGTCGGATCTGTAATTCAAGTACTCTTGAGAGAGCTCGTCTCTTGCTGAGCAAATACAGCTTTTTGAGTATCTCGTGTTGTCTCTCTCTCAAAGTTAGGCCTGGAAATTTAATGCAAATAAAAGATGCCTTAAACGTCCTTCAAAATGCAAATTTAGAAGGCCCTGAATGTAAAACAAAATGCAAATAAAATCATGTTTCAGGCCATTCAGGGGGGCGTTTAATGTTTTGTTTTGCGTTTTTAAGGTCTAGACTGTCAATTCAAGATATATGGAGCTAAAAATTGCAATCTTTCGACTCTTGAACAGCAAATTCACGTATTTTTTTTTCTGCCTGTAAATGTGAAATAACTTCGGGGAAAAAACGTGTAACCGAGCGCAACAATATATACAAATTTAGTCCTTTAATTATTCAGTTCCAAAAGTATAGTCTTTGTTAATTCCATTTTTCGACCTCTAAATTAAAAAATCTACTTCATTTCCTAACTATCTCCCTACTTGGCATCCGCCAGTTCTTAAGATGCACAAACCTGCGATCCTTATTCTAAGTAGAAGGAGGCTTTTTAGTCAAGGTACCATATCTTCCACCAGTTTGTATAATAAAGATCAAATGAAAAAAATACGAAATGGGAAAAATCACTTGATTTCGTACCCATACTGAAATCATACTTCCAAAAATTATTTCTGAAAATTATATTTGATCCCTAAACTTTTGAAAATTCGTTTTTTTTCTGCTCATTTTCCCGAAAAGTCTCCAAAATGCAAAACAAATTGCCAAAGATCGCTCAAATTGCAAATCGATGCAAATAAGTGCTCAAAATGCAAATCAGCGCAAATTAGGGCCCAAAATGCCAATAAAAGTTTTTTGCATCAAATTCCCAGGCCTAATGATCATGAATGATTCTTTCGAACGAAAAAACTTGATCCAATTCAAAATGTGCTTGTTTGTTGGTTGATATTCGACATGAAACTAAATGAAGAGAAATTCATATCTTGCCTTCATCCTTTTGTTGGCAGAGAGAGAACTTAATTGATCCCAGATGATTCAACATCCCTCTCTTCCCTTGGGTCCTCAGTGAGTAATTTCCGTGGAAAATAGACCAGAAAACTTTGAGTTATAACCCAAAAGTGTTTTACTTTAATGAATTTCCAACGAAATCAAATACAAGAACTGAGAAAATAAACGAGATTGAACTGGAACAAAGTAGACATCATGGAACACTCGTTTGAGGAACGAATGCACGTCGAGTTAACGCGAAATGAATTATCCTAATCAACTTTTTGTTCTATTTTTATGAAAACTTTGCGCAACTTTGGCAATTCTGAAGAAAACGCTGAAGACTTTCGTCTCTCTAAAATATTTTTTTCTCGAATCGAAGTGAAGCATGCTTGATTAAATCTTGGAGTAGATTGCTGGATGTGAAATAGTTGAAATACTTATTCAACAGAGATTGGTCCCAGCATTGCACTTTCATTTCCAAAGTTTCTCAATGGGAACATCGAATAATTTGCAATTTCTCTCTTTCCATTCTTCCATTTCTTGCATCATTTCATCGTCAAAGTACTCCTTCCAGCCTCCGGATTTTCCCTTTAGAATAAACGAGCCTTCATTGGCTTTGAAAAGGCCCAGCTGAACCATGAGCTCGGTATCGTCGATGGCGATGTTACCCTTCATATTATTGATATTCAATTGATCCAGAAGAGTTCCCTTTTCCTTTTCGGTCAAACTAACTTGGAGGAAGGAACACACTTGATCCACCACATCAGATAAGTCCTTGAAGGGAAAAGGAAAGGTCAAAACTGCATATTCACCAATATCCTCTCCTACATTTCTACCTCTTTCATGTCTGAAAAGAAAACAAAAAGCAAGTTTTTCGATTCCCGATGCGTCCATGCTTGACTGATGTGTCTCCAATACGGACTCCAAAGCACTAGAATACGAAAAACATGTGAGTTTGAGCCCACTGGAAAAGCGCCTTTTGAAGTACAATTTTACCTTTGTCTTGAATGAAATAATGGAAGAACGTCTTAAAATCCCCAATGAACTCGTGATGGCGAATGAGACGATGGTGGTGAAAATAAGAAACAACCACATCCCTAGGGTCTCGAGCAACATACACGATCTGAAACCAGTAGAGGAGAGAAGTAGAGAGAATGAAAGCATATCGGCTTCTTGACTAAGATTGAACGGTTTAAAGGAGATAAAAACCAGACTTGCACATAATTGCCTTTCAGAGTTGGCTCTTGATCGATTTTGAAAAAAATATTTTTGAAAATATGTCAGTTTTGTCTCTGTCAAATGGATGGAGTTTGTCGCAAGAAAAATGGAGAAACGCAACCTCGTAACTTGGTCGATTTTTTAAAACAGAAAGTGGAAGCATTGTTTTCGGTTTGATTTACCGCCCCCGTATAAGAAAAATTGAACTAAAATGCACCTAAGACAACTGGGAGAGATGCTTATGGCGCAGCTGGTTAACGCGCGACCATTCAATGTTCGGGTTCATGGGTTCGATCCTAGGTCTTTCCCCTCTAATCCCTTCATCAGGGCTTCACCCATTCATTAGTGCAGGGGTAGGCAACCGGTGGGGCGCGGACCACATGTGGGCCGAAGGGTGGTCTTTGGTGGGTCCATTAGCCTTGGGGAAAGTCCAAAATAGTTAGCCCTCGAAACATCTATATTTCTGTACTCATGGGCCCCAAGCTCTTTGATCGTTAACTTGTGGGCCCCTGAACCTACAACGTCTGTTTGGTTGGCCCCTGACAACATGCAATCCAATTTGGTGGGCCTTGACCCAAAAGTCGATGCCGACCCCTGATCTAGTGGATGACCGCCTCAAACCGGCGTTATTTTAAAACCCAGAATGGGCTTCGTAAAACCACATGCAATAATCTGAAGTGCAAACAATTGAATTAATTTTTCCGATCAGACTGGAATCTTGCAATAACGATCATTACAAAAATCTATCAAAAAATAATAACCACAAACCCACATTCATGACTGTGCGTTTGGATTTTTCATATGATTGAAAGTTTTTTTTTGTAGCATTCATGAGGGCTGTGTTTTCTTCATCGATGGATTTCTCCCGACAGCTTCAATCCGATCTCCAACAGGATTCAAATCTACCCCGTCTGAATGGGGATAAATTACATAATTTAAATTACAATTACATGTAATTGTAAGAAACTACATTTTGGACACATAATTGAAGAACTTTTGATCACAAATTACCAATTACTTTTAAGTATCTTAAAAATACAAATTGACCATATAGTAAACTAATTCATCAGTTTTCACCTGCAAAACATATAGCTCCAGATACAAAACTCACCCAAGCTTTAAGATTTAATTACTTTTAAACCATAAGAGCTTTTGACCATGATTTTTAAAATGTAGTAATCGTCCTACTTGTAAAGTTCGTGTTATCTGAAAATGAAAAATATGCCTTGTGATTTATTGATGGCATAATACTTTTGATTTTTTAGCCCGTTCAAAAGCTTTTGCTTTTGGTAAATCACTCTTTTTTTGACCTTTCAGGCTTTATGAGTTGCCAGTTGGTGCATCACTACTTAAAAATGGCAAATCTGTTTATCTATAATCGTTTTGGGAAGGCAAAAGGGTGAAACAGATGGAAATATTGTAATCGACAAGTAATTGTCATGCAACAGTCATGTATTTGACATCTAATAAATGTAATTGAAGTCAATTACATTTTCGGACGATGTACTTGCAATCCTAATTAATAACATTTTTCGACGAAGTAATTGTAATCATAATTCAATAAATTTTTTAAGTAATTGGCCCAACCGTGGTTCATTGTGAGTGTAATTAGTTGTTTTATTAAGTTCCCTTTCCAATCTAGAGGCAACGAGATTCACTGAATCTCAATTGTAGTTTCCCTTAGTTGAACTCGAAAAAAAAAATCCTGGAAAAAGTACCACAAGAAAGATCTCAAGGACCATTAACATTCTCTCGTAGACAAAAAGTTGATGAACGATGGTCAATGAAACTAGTCTCACATGTCGTGGGAAAGTTTTCAGACACGAGACCATTCCGAATTGAACATGATGAATCTTCCTCTTACCTTATTTTTGAACAAAATATCAGGAGGCAAAAGGCTAAATGGTAAATGAGACTTTAGTAGTCTGGGTGTTTGTTCGGACAAATTTTCTGCATCTTCATAACCTGTGGTGGTCAAAAATGCCAGCTCCTGGTTGATAAGGGCCAACAAGGGATCATTTGGATCCTCTTTTAGAAGCCTTTCCTTCTTAGCCACGAGCTCATCTCGAAACTTTTCCTTTGGGATGCACATATCAAAACTGCCAAAAGTAGAAGGAGATAGAAAGTGCGGGTAAAACTTTCGCAAAGTTTCCAAGCTACTATTGATGATTAGTAGACTCACTCTATAAATGGGCTTCTTTCATCGATTCGAGAGGTCACGTTATAGTTCAAGTTGTTCAGCAAAAACCACACTATGTGCTGCATCCAAGTTGTGCCTTGAAGTGTCAAAAAAGTCGATTAGGACTTTAGTCGTTTTGAGGAAACCTTTGATGCAGGTTATTAATTTTATATTTTATAATTAGAATTTTATATCAAGTTGGGCGTCATTAAGCTCAAAGTTAGTTAGGTTGTACCCGACCCTACGTTACATATATTCCATACAAGTTAGTCAATCCAATAATCGAAAAGTGGTTGCTGTGGTCACGGGAATATGCCGTTCAAAAATTGTTGTTCATCTTAGCCGGCAGTTCTCACATTTATTTAAGAGGTCACTATGTAATCAAAGTTGCTCGAAGCTTGTTTTTTTCTACCATCATCCCTCTTGATCTTTAGCCACATAGCAATAGCTTATCCAGAATCTGAAGAATACATGTATTTGTTCGAGCATATTGATATTTTATGCATTTTTTGCCAACTTTAGTTCTCAACCTCTTTATCCTGCAACTAAGATAACTGAGCGAACAAAATAACAATCAATCCTGAAATGAAAATCATCATATCAATAGCATTTGCTACAAGTGAAATTAAACTATGGTGCCGAGCAACCAGACTCCTATTGTATCGACTCTTAATTAGATGATTTGAAGAGCCGCAGTGAGTCATGTTGTTGTCTCTTCTTCTATTCCAAATAATTTGTCTCTATTCTCAAAAATCAATATGCTTGAGTATATTCTGGAAAAAGTAAAATTAGCTAATTTTCGATTTTTTGCAACAAATAGCAACTTTGACATTGCAGGAGTGAGAATCGCTTCAGATTGATCTACTGATATTTTGTGAAAACCCAATATAATTTGATCTGTATTTTTTGCTTTCACTTTGGAATCAAATCATGTATGAATATTTTTATATTTCTTATAAAAGAAAGAAAACTCATTAATAAGAAAAAATAACAATCGACAAAGTAAACTCAAACGGGGAGCCTTAAGTTAAAGGTATCCGTGCATCAAGTCATATTCATTGGCTGAGCAGTCCAACACTTAAGCCACAATCCGGTTATTTCCTATTTTTAACAATTCACAACCGGAAATCTAAGTAATGTATGTCTATTTTTGATTTTTGGTTTCATACCGGATTTGGGATAAGTCACGATCCATACGTCGTCTTCTCGAAGTTCCATGTTGTAGATGTTCTCAGCATGTTCTACGTATGGCTGTCCAAAGATCCAGCCTTCTGGAATGGACTTTACCAAGCCTTTTGTATATCCTTGGAAATCCTTCTTGATTTGCTCATTATCGGGTAACGGAAAAAAGTCAAATGGGACCTTGACACCCTTGTTGGCTTTGCACAGGTCTCTCTTCTCCATATTAGTCAAAAAAGTAAAAGAATTTGAGGGCTTTGAAGAAGAAAACCGGTTTTAGGAGGAAATTCATGATCAAGGGAACGATCGAGTTCATTGGAAATCAGTTTATAAGAAGTTGCGTTAGTTTCTTTCTCTCTTTGCGTTCATCAGATTAGAGTGTGAAATAATGTCTGTTGTTTAAATGTTATATGTTAATTGTTTATGGTATCGTTTTATGTTTAGCTCTTAAAACAAGTTGAAAAACAAATCGAATACTTTCCTATGTGTAAAAACAAACACGCAATAAAGATTGTTATTAGATAGAATGAACGAAAATAAAATGAAGACTTCGAAATATTTGAACTATTGCTAAGTAACTCAATTTTTGGACAAGTTCCTTGACATATCATGTGTTTCATGTCAACTTTAATCTCTAAATCTTTTGAAAGATTTAGAGATAGATGAAATTATTCCATCTTTGTTTTAAGACCATTGTTTTTTATCTTTTTATGCCATTTTTATTTCAACTAAGGCCATTCTTTTTCTTTTTGTAAAAAGAAAATCCCTTAAAAATTTCCACTTTTAAACAATTGAAAAATGCAATTTTCCACCATGAGCCCGTATTTGCTCAAGTAAGAAGGTATATATACGTACATTATCTTCTACACAAGTACAAAGGTGATGTGGAAATTTGAAAATGGCCGGTAGGACAAAAGTGAAGTTTCTTTGAAATCTTCACAAGAACGAAGAAAAAAATGTCACTTCTTTAGGTCAAGGCAAAATAAGTTGAAAGAAAGCAAAGCAAACTTGTTCATTCTCAGAATGGGGCTTAATAGTAATTGTAATAACAAGCTATGAATATAGAAGGTAACTTGGCATAAAGTGGTAAAACTATCCCTATCTGTCAACCATGCCTGAATGTGACAACAAGCCACAAAAAGCGCTGGAGGGCAGAAGAATTAAGTGACAACCGATATACATTAATGCAAAAATTCACTCAAATCTGAGGCCTTGTCAAGGTCTCACACTTGTTCAAAGCATCAATTTCATTCCATTAAAACTGCTATAGAATGATGCTTCAAACTTTTGTTTTCAGTTGTTCTGTTCATTTACTTTAATAGCGTTTAAGAAAGATTGTTTCTCTACACTTACAATCTACCTGAGTATTTTTGTAAAGTTATGCCTGGACCAAGCCACAATTAAATACTTGACGAGAACTTCTTTGTTGTGAAATGTTACTCCACAACTACGTATGAATGAGAAACCACACATCTGCATACCTATCCAGCTAGCATGTAATTAAAAAGTTCTTCGTTTTTTTCAATGGAATATCTCCTTGCGAAGTTTGATTCCATTTTCCTAATTGGCGTTGCGAAACCCGACCGTATCCGGTTTGATGCATAGAAAAGGATTGATTGAGCCTTCAACGATAGGTCTATTACTGTATGCTCTACCCCTAAAGTTCTCACCTCTTGAAAATAATCTGGCGGAGCTAAATAACTTCTGTGTGGATTTTTTACTTTGTATTTTCGATAATTGTTTTTTTTAACTTTAAATATGACTCCAACAATGAAGAATAGAAGTAATGAGACAACCTAAGTTACTTAATGTGGAATTCCTTGAACAGAGAGGTTCTTTCAAATGGCTTTTACTTACTTGTAGGCATTTACCAAGTTAGTCCCTTCACTTTTGAATGATTTTACGTGGGATCTCCAGACTATGGTAGAAGACTGGGCCTGTAATTCGTTAAATTGCAACATTTTCGGATTGTTGTCAAAAATCGAAATAAAGATTGAACTCTTGTGAGCAGATGTAATTTCACAAATTTTCTTGTCAGACATACTTGTTCGAAGCTATGGTTTAATTAGATAGAAGTATGTTGGGTGACTTGTTAAAATCCAATATTTTGGAAGGTAAAGTTGTTGCTCAAACTCATATATCTATGTTTGGTGAACATTTTTCCGGAAAAAAATGATGAATTTCGATTTGAGACAGCTTAGCTTTGAAAGATACTGTACATCATTTTTGTCATGTTGCTTTCTCTTGACGCTTATTTTCTATGTTTTTACAGGGGTCAACCAACATACCTTGTCTAGTTAAATATTAGCTTCAAGCTAGTTTGTCTAAGAACAAAATTTGGAAAATAATATCTGCTCACAAGAGATAAATCTTCAATTCGTTTTTTTTCATAAATTCAAATATCGTGCAATTAAACGAGTTACAAGCTCAGTCTACCTCTAGTCTGGATATCCCTCGTAAATACGTCATTGAACATTGCAACTTCAATTTATCAGTGCTCAGATGAGCCAAGGGGAGGGGCAAGATATAACCATGGATATCAAACGCACTCTTTGACAAGGTTCTGTCCTCCGAAGGAGGTTCCATCCTCTGAATAAGGCTCCGTCCTGATTCCGTGTCCAGGGAGCTTCTTTCATTTTGATCATAGCATTCGAGAAATGTCAAATTCACCCAAATGAAAAAAAATACTTCTGTCCTGCAGATTTCCTTAAATTTTCATTGGTGTCGAGATAATCGGAACATAGTCTCTCAGAAATACGTATCTTTCATTTTGTTTGTCTTACTCTTATTTATTATTTTGACCTGATATGATAAAACACAGAAAAATTAAGATTTTTGTATTTTACTTATGTTAAATGATCGAAAATCTATGTTTTGCTTTGCAATTTGAGATCTAAATACTCGGAGCTTTTTTACGCTTTTTTGGGTCAAAAATGGACCAGCTCAACTTACATAACTCCAATTTACTTCAATTCAATAAGTATTAAACGAAGTAAGCTCTAAAAATGTATTGACCTAGTTTTCAAAAAAATATTTAAATCGATAGGTTTTCGGTTTGGAACTTTTAATCTAGACCTCACTTTGATAAACGTAGAAAATCAAAGTTGTTTCTCTTCTTTTCTTGGGTCAGAAACCCATCTCACAGTGATTGGGAATTTCCAAAATAACTTTAAATTTTTCAATCCCGTGTCCCATTATTCATCATCTCCGTTGGAAGAAACATGCCTATTGAAGTAAAAAACTGAGCTCCACAATAAGGTTCTAATTCCATCCGTTTCTCGATAGATGGCTTTATTACTCTCGATCAACATTAATATAGAGACATTGTGTTTCATAGATGAATTAAAAATGGAGGGGATCACAGCCAGATTTAAATAGACACATGTTAATAGAAAAAGAGAGAAGAGAAAACGATTCGAATGTAGATCAGATCAGCCTATGTCAAATGGATCCTCTAAACTGAGCTCTCGGTATTGTTGTCCTCCATGATGGTCACTTTTTTCTTTTGTCTCTCACAAGTGTGATACAAAGGATAG
Source organism: Tigriopus japonicus (assembly GCA_010645155.1). NCBI lineage: Eukaryota > Metazoa > Arthropoda > Copepoda > Harpacticoida > Harpacticidae > Tigriopus > Tigriopus japonicus. The sequence continues at coordinate 6,499,450 of CM021320.1, read as the reverse complement.
GGTGGTAGGTGTCCGGGGGTGATTCCACCCTCAGCCGTGTAGCGAACATTATTGGGATGTCGCCCAAGGGTTCCTCCCATGTGACCCAGGGCATTCTGAGGTCCGTGGCTTCGCCAATTAGCTGGAGGCGGCGGATACCATTCGAGTCCAGGCATTGAACTGGGACCTCCACCCTGACCTCCTGCTTGACCTCCGCCAGGATGAGACATTTTGAGAGCGTTCAATTGAGGTTGTTGAAGAACCTGAAAAGCACGAGGAAGAAACTACGTTGAACAATTTCAAATATGGCGTTTTTCTTCTGTTCAAGACGAGAAAGTTGGGATATTTTGTTGGATCGCTGGACTCAAAGAAGACTTTGAACTTTTGATCGTGAGGAGAGCCCTTTGGCCGCCATTGGTGAATGTCAGCATCGCCATCTACTCACCCACCCACAAGAGCCTAAAAGTGGCAATAAAAGAAGCCAGGCCTCTTGTAGCTCACTAGCGCCCAACTCAACAATGGCTTCAAATAGCACCCAGATGTCCTTTCAGAACTATTTCAAATACCCAAAAGGCCCATCTGGATGGTGGACGTCCATGGACCCAATGATCTTGGAAACGTCGCGGAACAAAGCTCAAGACTCGAAAAAGATAGAGGAAGAAGAGCGGCCAAGACAGAAAAAAATACCAAGTGTCACACAATTCGAAAAGAATGCGTGTCCCAACGAATTAATTGATCCACCACAATCTGGTCATTGTATTCCCTTCTAAGCTCATCTTCAACATATATAACAATGGTCAATATGTTCTATTCTATCCTTTGAGTTATGACAATAAAGCAACTGAAATTTAGTTCCAAAAAATCAAGTGTGTCTTTTTTGTTGTTGGGGCCATTCAAGTGAGTTATTGGCCTTGAAGATAAAGAAGAGGGAATCTGGGGACACGATTTAACCCAATTTCGATGCCATCGGGCAAAAAGCAGAAGAAAATAAGGAGGAAAACGAGAACAACTGAGGGGAAAAGGGCCCTCCCATAAAAAGAAATATGAGCAGCTGAATGCAAAAAAAACCACGTGGCTTTAAAATTGCCCAGAACAGACAACCGTTGGCCCAAGGTTGGAAGTCCGCGTTATAAGGTACTAAAATTGAATGGAATTATAAATAACTAAAATTCCAACCTTCCTTCATTCTTCTCATTTGATCAAGGGATCCATTTATTGTTAAGGGGTGCAAAGTTTCATTTATTTGAAAAAATATATCGTACCAAAACACTAGCGTACCTTATTGGGATGTCGCATGGAGCCCGTTTTATTATTGGGTGCGTTGCAATGTGCTGTTGATCTAAGTAAGGATGCTGAATTGAGATCGGTGAGCATTGGATTGGTCACGTTTGGGACTTCAGGCTGGTTTTGTTGGCAAGATGAAGGACACTCCGGAGACGCAAAGGCTGGAACTGAAATAAGGACCGTGGTATGACGAAATGTCCCAGACATTGAGGTTCGTTCAGTTTTATATTATTGTTATGAACAATCTCGTTCTGAAGAGATACAACCGGTACAATTGGCACTTGAATAACCAAACGCGCTTGGAGGAAGCAAGGTTTTATGGGCAAAGGCTCTAAACACGAGATGTTTTCCAACAATGCATAATAGCTCTTTAAAACCAGCCTGGTTTTGTTCTTTGTTAGGAAAATATCTTTCTATTTTCAGCATTCCAAAATTAGAATCATGCATTCGACTTGTCCATCGTATGGGTAATCAAACGATGTCTTTTGACCTTTTGCGGTCAAACGTATAGAAAGTTGAAATGCCGAATTCAGAATGAAGGAAAGGTAAAGGTTTCCATTAGTGATGGACCGAAAGGGCTCATAACCGAAACCGAAAGTTTCGGCCGAAAGAGGGCTTAACCGAAACCGAAAGCAGTGTTCACTGTTTACAAAATTGTTCAAATGCAAAATCCGCCTTAAAAATTAGAATGTGTTCCATGTTGGGTAGTCGCAAATTTTGAAAAATCTTAAAACTTAAATTTCAAAGGTTTTTGGACCATTTTTTTTCGATTTTGTTGTCAAACTCCATTTTATATAGTGCTTGTCTGCTTTCGGTTTCGGTAGGCATAACCGAAACCGAAACCGAAACCGAAATTTCGGCCGAAAGCGCTTTCGGTCCATCACTAGTTTCCATAAATAGTAATAAAAAAGACTTTTTTTGTGGATATGGTCATTCCCCAATCTCATTTGCTTTATTTGGTTTAGGGCAGGTCCTTAAACAGTTCGTTAAAAACCACCCCATATCAGCCAATAATGGGTCTCATTGACCATTGGTTCGGTTCCCTTTGGACTTGAAAGTTCGCTCTCATGGGTCAAGCTCGCGTGAAAAGGTAGCCTGCGGATTTGTTTGGAAAAGTTCAATGAGTATGTGGGTTCATTCTTTTAGTACGCATGTGTTCGCTAACGCTTCCGAAAGATTTCATTCGAAGCCCATTCACTGTCCCTGACGGCCTTCGTCTTCACGGCGGCCAGAAGAGAAGGAGAGATCTAATCTCAAAGACCGTAAATTACGACGAAGGCCATATAACAAATATCTTGGTTTTAATGAAACGGAAATTACGAGTTTGGAGCATTGAGCACACACATTCACGAGCTCGGTGGGCTTGACAGAGGCACGTTTAGAGAGAAGCATCACAATCTTAAAATGTTTTTTAAAGGATGTTCTCTCCTAATTTGAACTAGAATTTGGTGTAATACATTACAATCATGACGAGCAATACCATTTGTTCCATCTTAGACTTAGATTGATAAGAAGCGATGCGTCTACAAGACTTAGTTCCGGCGTGTCGGCCTTCCGACACATCAAACCTGACAGACGGTGCATCTCTCAGGAGAGCACTCCAAGTTTTCTCTAGCTTCTAGTCAAGGCCACACCAAAGATCAAGTTCCACTCAATCGAGAACATGTTCCGGGCAAAGGGTTCAAAAGGAACCAGCTCATTGTTGCCTTTCGACACAATTGGAACGAAGAAGGTCCGATCCTGGACGAGTGGTTGAAGTTGTTCCTCTAGCATGCATGACATAACTAAACTTGGACCATGATTTATGTGTCAAGGCCATTCCTCCAAGGCTATAACAGGGTGTACTCCGCGTCACCCTTCCATTATCTATAGTGTGGCCGCAGCTAAAGCAGCCAAAAATATAAAAAAAGAGCCCCACAAATCCTTCTGAGAAGGACAGATGGCACTTTTCCCATTTCGAAATCTAAATTGGAACCTCTCTGCACTAGCTTATTGTTAACGTTAATTGGCGAGTGGGCGCTCCACTGGCACACATTAGACGAGAAGGCTGCTAATTAATTCCGGTCGGGTTTGGAGCCTTCAAAGAACAAATGAGGCTATTCCAAATATGTCCCCCGTACACGAAACTGGAAAGTCAAAATACATTGCACATTTCCCAAGACATTGAGTTTAACGTGCAATATGTGGTATGCTTTGGAACTTATCAGACTGCAAATGTGATGAGCATATTAAGATTGGACCATTTGTGCCCATGGTCTATTGAACTTAGCCCCTGTCACGATCAAAGGGAATACATGCCATTTTGAATTATGAAAATGTGAGGAAAATGCTACAAAAACGAGTTTATATGTTTTTATGATCGCTAAATCATGTGCTCCATTGAATGTTATCCGAAATAATCACGATGAAACTTACAATTGCTTGGAACAATGACGTCAGGGTCGTGATGAGATGGTAAATCCCCATGGGAACGCAAATAAAGCTCATCCGAAGAGTTGGATTGATAGCCTATAGATCACAAAACACCACATCGATTGTTAATTTGTTAGTAAGTGTTACTGTCCTACAAATAAGTGGATGAAGGTTCAAACTCACCCCCTGCAGCAATGAGTCCCACTTCGGATTCCGACATGTTCTTGCGTTTTTTACTTGATCCTTTCGCTCGAGCAGAGTCTCTCAACATGGACGAGGATGATGACGATGAACAAGAAGAAGCGGTGGATTTGCCCACCATAGAGGACGCATTGGGAGGAGGGGAACCATCTGGAGGCTGCAATTTTGGGTAAAAAATGCTCACAATTAGGTTGTACCCATGATCGAGCATCGCATTTTTTCCCCACGTTCGGACAAGTAAACTGTCTTTTCCAGCTGAGTTTGTCACTGACTGTTCAGACAGATTACTTGTCATTCGCAATTTCAAGAGGCTCTCGTTGAAAACGACAGAGTGCTTCAAGGCCAATTATGAGAAGGTCAGTGGGTAAATAAACGTAGCCAGTTTGTTTACAAAACTCAACCAAGGTTAGTCTACGTACAACTGACAGTTGACGAACGAGCGGCTGTCATCATGCGGTCATGGGTTTCAATTAAGTTAGTGAGCCTTTTGGCCTTTGCAGCTCATCCGCATTCCTTTCTTGTGTGGTGAGTTGTTTATTGATATTGGGCAGCACCCTGTTCCAAATTTTATCAAGTCTCATCCATCGCTGCTTACTTACCCTTCGTTGTCTGCAAGTGACAAGAAGACAGACCACCAAGACCGTGAAGATCACTCCACAGGCCACCCCTGTAACAATGACCACCAATGACGAAGACGCACCCGAGAGGTCCAAGGTCGATTTACTGCCCGTGACAGCCTTCGAGTCGGTCACACCTGAGGAAAAAATGGACCACATAAAGAACAGGGAATGACAGTACGGATCCGGATAAATCCAAGGCTAAGATTGTTTATTCTATCTGCAGTGACACTTAAGTGTCAAGCGCAATGGCCTCTGGCCGAGAAAATAGTTTATATACTGCATCCACTGCACACACGTCGTATACCTATGGTATTCCAAGCTTCATTTCTTTTCAACCAGGTTCTTCCCCGAAACGAATACAAAAGCTTAAATGGATCACACATGTGTGCGTATGGTATAAAAATCGTCTTTTGCCTTTCTCCACATGAACTCATAAAAATCTCTTGGCGTTCCAATGCACTTCTTTTAACCAACTCGCCAAAACGCACCATGACACTGCATGGCGAATACATTTCAAATGCTACAAAGACAGGAAGAGGATGATAGCGGATCTGGGACATTTCCTCGTTGGTCCTGGTGCATTGCATTTTTCCCCTTTTTTTGGTTTCCAATACGTGGAACAATTCCATTCTATGCATACGACCCAATGTATTAGCCTCCAGCACACCCACGAACTCACAGAGCAAGAAGTAACAGAATCAGGAAGATAAAAAGAGAAATATTCCGTTTCCTCACAACCCGGGGCCTGTCAATTGCACTGACGGCTTAGCCCCTTAAATGGGCCTACCAAAGAAAGTCCGAGATTTTTTTTTCTTCCAAATTTTTGCCCCTCTGCCCTTAGATCTATATATTCATGCGAGCCAAGTGATCCCTTTTATGTCGGCTTGGAGAAAAGAAGAGGGAAAGTATGTATGTAGTACTACTACGGAACGAACGATGAGTACGATATGTGGGGTGTGGGATGGAAGAGAAAAAAGTTGGCACAATTTGTTCGCAAGAAATAGAAGTGAACAATGGAAGATGAAAGAAGGATAGAAAGAGAAGAGAAGAGAAGGGATGGATGAAAATGATTCCAGGAGCACTCTGACGGACAAAAGAGAACGAGAAGCCATTTTAAAGTGGGGAATCGTTTTGTCAAGTGGTAAAATCCAACCAACGTGCAACCCGAGGCAGCTCTAAATCCCATTTGCTCCGAACGAAATCTGGATCTGTGGCATCAGCCTCAAAAATTACGTGCTTGCGATCCTTTTCAAACTAGATTGGAGGTTTTTTGTTTGTTCTAATTGCTCGATCGTTGGAAAGAATACCAAATGAAATACACCTGAATCCGATTTGAGCTTTTAGCTCTGCCTGGTTTACAAAAAATGTAAAGTTAAACTTTAGACATTTCATCTAAATACAGCTATTAAGACAAGGCAAAAGTTCACATTGATTTCGAACCAGATTGCATTCCAAAATTGGATCACAATGGTATAGAACTCTGTTGGCAATCATAGGAAATAAAATGTCAGCTTTGAGGGCTCAAGAAAAAATCCGGAGGGGTGAATGTTTGGCACAGGAATCTAATTAAATGTCCCCCTAAAAAGTACTTCTTGATTCCTGGGTTCCAACTGGATCCTACCATCATATTTGAAAACATTGAAATTTTGGGAAAGTGAGTTAAAAAATGCGAGAAAGTGTAAGAACTTAATAATTATATTATAATGAAATCAATCAAAGGAGAAGATTATAGAATTTATTGGGATAAATGTGCACATTTGAAACGCTTGCTTTCAACTAAAAGTGCTTCAATATTTACCAGCCACAAACGATACATCTTTGGAAAGTTTTTGAATTTGCTTTCCAAGCTTCAAATGTCAAAGGATGGGAATTTAGAAGAAACCAAGAGGAAGATCTAAAGGTGTAAACGAGGTTGGCAGTACAAATCGACATTTCAGGAAGGTGTTAAATATTCAAAATATTTCGGTCAAAATTTCGTCTTCGAAAATCGTTGAATGGATGAATAGTATTGATTAGCCTTGTCATGAAATTGAGTTCCACCTATTTTCTATCGTGTTATTTCCTAATACTCGTGTATGTACTTTCAAATTTACTTCCATTCCGTTTTAATGTTATCATTCACTTCAACAATGAGGCCTATGGTTTATAAAGTGAAATCCTACATTCACAACGTGTAGGCTTCCAATATTCACATTTCTCATACATATTTCTCTTCCCATCAACAACGAAGAAAGGCCTTTGTCTACCTGACCGAGTATTCTCTAGGGCAAGTGAAGATGCGGCCATCTTGAACGGAACCTTTAATGTACATAATATATGTTCTGGTAACCAAGAAATTGTGCCTTACCCTCGGGCATGTGCTTGGTGTGTTTGCTACTACTCATATTGATGATGGTGTCCTCCTCGAGAATGTACGCTTCGCTGGATCCTTTAGCATTCTGGGCAAAGACAAACATCTTGGTATGGGCACTCGGATTGAAATTGTTGATCTCGAAGTTTGGCTGTTGATTGGTGACCTTGGTCTTCAACTCGTCGGCCTCGTAGACCTCAAGCAGGAACGTCTGGGGCAAACCACCATCGAAGCCTTCGCTACAATCGACTCGAATGCGTGAGGAAGTTGATGACGACGACGAAGATTCCTTGACTTGAGACGATGAGATGGTCTTCTCTCCATTGGCGACTTGGGAAGAACTTTCGGAAGAGTTTTGGAGGGGAAAATTGGCATTGGAGAAGATCTGGCATTTTGTCAATGGTGCCGGTCGACCTAGAAAGGAGGATGAGTGGAAAATGGGGTTTTCAAATTCATGAGATACCACATTTCATGTGAATATGTTCGAGAGATATGCACGGAGCTGAGAAGGGGTCGGCCATTCATTGTGGATGTCGGCAAACCTTTTGGTTCCACGGACCATAAATAGTTGGAAGGTTGGTTGGCTTGGACCAGAGTAGCCGACAAACGAAGACTGATTATCACAGACCGTCAAATGAGCCCTTGTCATTTAAAAAAAGCCTTGATTATTATGTATAATCAAGGCCAGGGCTTCCCGTCTCCGACACGCCACGAAAAGAGAGCCGAAGAAGCCTTTATCGCCATCATAATCGTAACTGGGTCTACTCTCTCTTGAATATTAATGAAAAGATCTCTTTAGCGAGGGCCAAGTTCAAGAGCACGAGCCAAAAAATATGTCCCCAAGACCACCAAAAGCCATTCCCTTGGCAGCACCGCGGCCTTTGCCTGGAAAACCCTTTTCTCTATGAATCTTGAAGTGAAATTTTGTCTGTCAACTCCGGGAAACTTAAAACGCATTTGAGTGGCAGTGTGGACCATTAAAAAGTTAGCGCTCTCTCTCTTAAGGGAAGTTGTTCAACATGGCTTCTGTTATCGCACGACCGCTCGCTAGAACTCTTCCACCATCCATCCATTTACACGATATGTTTCAGGGTGCAAGATCTGATAAAGGCCACGGCCTTTGATTAAGATTAACGTCCTCCGCCGAACCCAAACGAGCCTGTGCAACCTCTTTTAAACCCTTTCCCTCCTTTCGATGGTGTTTTGTAAATACTTTGTTGGCATTTAGGGCCGCGAAGAAAGGTCGTCAAACGGATAATGCGGTTCCCCATGGATGGTATTGTTCAAACATAGCCTTTGCGGGGGTACCTGAGAAAGTGGGCCAATCAACACCTTCATAACAACCTTGCTGCCTTGGCAATGGAGTGAGTGAGTGAGTGAGTGAGTACTTCTTGATGTCAGGATCAGCTGTGCTCGTCCTGATCAGACCAAAAAAGGTCAACAAGAAGACCTGAAAGGCAGCCAAGTCAGAGTCCCTAGGGGGACCTTTGCCTCTCGTGTTATTATCAGACAGCCCTTTGAAGTTGACAAGAAGAGGCTGGCAATATCTCACAATTTCCCACTTAGCCATCAACAGCGTTGTGGCGGCATCCTTCCCATTCTCCTTCTATTTCCACGAAAGAGAATTAGGTCTCTTTGTAGCAGTTTCATTTTGGTCTTGCCTCTTTCTTCCCCCTTTAGTAGTTGGTTCAATTTTGCCATGAGATTCAGATCGGAAGATGAGATAAACTTCTCATCATGTGAGCAATGATAACCAGACCAATTCGTCTCTCGCGTGTTCGGGGGTTCTAAGCTCATATCCCCTCTTTCATGTTTGAGACATTTGCTCCCATAAGGCACCGAACCCACATATACGTGATAAGATGGGGGTAACTTTTGGAGTTGAATGGGGGAGGGACAAATTTGGACCCATTCCACTGATGAATGAGTTCGCCTTCCTCTTGAACCGTTCTTGACAATGTTGAATATAGCTATGCGATTAATCATGTTAATGATTGCCATCGAGAAAAGGTGATATTACGCCACACTTTTTTTGGGGGGAAAGTCTGGCGCACCTGGGACAAGTTTGTTCCACCCCATTTTGAATGGCATTTCCCTCCCCCTCTTTTACTCCAGAAAATTGAGTTGTTCCGCATTGTGGTGGAATTTGCTTCACGGTTCCATGCAAAAAAAGGGGAAAACGGGGTCGATGTCCAATTTTGAAAATAAAAACCAGCCTCGTTCAAGATTCAATATCTAAACCATCTCGAGTTTGGTGTCGTTTTTTTTGTCCCAGATTGAATCAGGACGGCAAGGGAAAAGAATGTGAAATATTCAGCTCCATTTTGGCACAAGAAGTACACGAATGAATACCAACTAGTTTTGGCACCCAGTCTTACCTGTTGGGACGATTTGGAAGGCACACGGTTCCACTTGGTGCCCTATGATATTCTCTCCTTGACAATAAAGTGTTCCATAATCCTGAGTTGTGGTTGGGCGGAAATCCAGATTGGACACGAGTCCTTTCGAGCTGAACCGATCATCCTCAAGCGTTTCACGGTGTTCGCTATTGTTGAAGAACCAACTGAAGTTCACCACGGGAGGATAAGCATCCACCTAGAATACAAAACCCAAATCGTTGGCAATCAAAAGGTGGTTGCTTCATGTTTCTTTTGTTCCTGTCGGCTCGAAAGAAATGCACTGAAATGACCGTGACTTGGAATGAAAAACGAGCCCTTTCAATTCCCAAGGTCTCGCTCGCGTTCCACAATAGCTGACCCAATTGCCCCGGCTACTACTACATACTATTGAAGACTCCCACCCACCCAAACAACCAACCAGCAAAGCACCACGATGATACTTCTTGGTACTGGGTGGGAGAGGAGTTTTTGGAACAAAGGAGAGAAAAGGTATCATATTTCATATCAATGATAATGACCTTTTTCCACCGAGAGGACAGGCATTCCAAGGGACACTGAGCAAATAAGTCCTTCTCTTGAACGGAAGAAAGGCCAGAACAGTACGTTGAACTTACATGCCAAGAACAACTTTGAACAGGATGCCAACTTTAGTACTTTGATGACGTTAGTACCTTGACCCTTTTTATCCTTTTTTAAATGAGTCACAAATGATTGAAATTGGACAAATCTAACCGGAATCTCCTTGAGGATTAAGGTGGCCGGCTCCAATTTGAATGGCTGTCGAAAGTTGATGACATCTAACTCATGCGACTTTTCAATTTCGAATAAAAGATCAAGAGCCATCTTTTGAATGATCGAGATCGATCAATTTATCATCTTTTCCATTGAAAAGATATCATAGCCAATGGTATTTCGTCTGTCCCTTTTGATCGAGAGAGGGGAAGAGAATTAGCTTTCAGATCAGTGTCAATGAAGTATGGGACGATGAAAGGGAAATTATGTCAAAAGGGGACTTCCTGCATAGAGCAACAATTCCGGAGAATCCAGTAGAGAAAAGTCGTTGTTCCTTCTGGTGTCCCAAAAGGGGGATCTTTTGGTTCGAAATAGCTTCTAACTGCTCCCTAACGTTGTTTTGAGAACCAGCACGATTTATGAATATTCAAACTGAGCTCAGTTGAAGAGTACGAACGTCCTCTTAAACCCTAGATTATGACATCCCCCTGGATCGCTCCTGTCCAAGAACTTTGGCACCATTTCCAACGAAAGGAAACCTGTAAATTTCAATCGCAAGAAAACTTTCCGCATTTCCAGTCGAAAGTCCGAGTTGTCTTGAGCATAAAGAGAGGCCTTGATTTCAAGATGCTTGCGTATTCAGACATGAATACGAACAACATTCAACCAACCACTGTATTTCTACGTAACGCTCTTCCTGATTGGTCAAAACCAATTTCAGATCGAGGCCGTATCGATCTCGTGTGAGTAACAAGATGTGTGAAATTGGCCTAAGGATTTGTTTTCAAATGTCAATACCGCTTGTGTTTCGCTTTTGGTCCTTATAGCCCGTCTACGTGGTTACAGTGGACTTACTGTACGTACGTAGTTGGTTGGCTTTGGAGTTGGGCGTTATGTGAAAACTTTTCCACTTTGAACCTTCAAAGGAAAACAATTTGTGATGGGAAAAGCTCGACAAACAGTTTGAACAAATTCGACGACGAGACGCGGAAAATGTCTTCGTTTTGGATCCATTGTTTCATAGGCAACGGATAATCGATAGATTGAGATGTACTTAAAAATCAGTTTCAGTACCCAATTTTCCAATGTATGAGAACTAGTTACTACCTTTTTTATCGCTTGCTATCTATTTTGGAGATCATAAACAAAATCTGTATTGTGTCTTCTTTTTGTCAAAAATGTATCCAATAGTATCCAAGATATCATCAAGTCGTTGGTAAATTGTTCTATCAATGTGTGTTAAAGGAAAAGCCAATGAAAAAACGGCCTTGGCAAAATCATTACTTTTTATAACACTACCATTTGAAGAAGATTGCAATCTTAGGAGGGGACTGGAAAGATAATTACGAGGTAAAGACAATTGACACTTCTTGGTCACAAAGCTTGCATTATATTAAATCATTCAAGTCATGCATGTTCGTAGTATTGCATTCTATTCTCTTACATACACACAATGAATGGAACTCTTCCAAAACTAAGGGTGGAGAAAAGCTCTTTACGGGTTATTGAGAAATTTACAGGTTTCTCTTTTCGTAACTGAATTGATTAGTCGTACTGAGAACTTGTATTCGATGAAAAGGGACGTTACTGCAATTTTGTATTCTTACTTACCCTACAATTAATGGAAATATTTTCCTCAGCTGTGACTCCAATCAGTTGATCCATCATTTGCGAGGCACAAGCTGGAGCATCTAGATTTTATGCCATTGGAAATCAGGAAAAAATGCATATTATCTCACTGGACTCCTCACTGAATCCCTTGTTTTGGAAAACTTACACATGATCTGAAGTGGAACGGGATTGCTTTCGCCGGTTCCCTCAGCATTAACTGCTCGACATACATATTCACCCACGGCCTCTTTTTCCACTTTTTGAAGGACCAAGCTTTGAGTACTCATGATAATTCGCTTATCTGGATCATGCGACAATTGGCGACCCTGAAAAGACAACAAAGAACCTTGAGGAAGGGGGAACCTTTTGATAAAGTGTCGTAGTGGCCAACACTATCGGCAATCTGTCTCAAGGGGATCTTCAATAAGTTTCTCTAGTCATATGAATTACCTAGACAATGGGTGGATTACTCTAGAAGGGTCTTCATTCACCCAATACTGATCTCCTGGGGATTAGCTATTGTAAATCAATCAAGGCTAGATCTCCTTGTTGGGTTCCAGATTGATGCACGTCTCTTTTGATAAGTCAGGGAGAGAGATCCAGATGTTCTAGTTCCACTCAGACTTTTGTATCAACGAAGTAACGGTCAAAGGTTTCTCACAGACAAAGACACATTATGCGGTGGGAGTGAGTACCCCATTTACTTGTCTTGTTTTTTATACTACTTTAGAATACAGCATCTCGAGTAATGCCGCTCCTTGCAGACGTTTATTCCATCAATTCAAGTTTGACAAATTTCCAACCGCGAAGGTCGTCACAAATCCATGAATGCTCTTCAAAGAAACCACAAGTCACGCCGAGAAACATGGCCTTCAATAACCGAGCTTCATGCCCTAGTACGTGAATATTGTTCGAACTAGTGGCGGTCGTTCCGTCTAAACTCAAGGTCGACCTTTGCTGTATCTGTATTCTTCTGCTGTTCAAATGTAGATATCAGGATCAAGGATCTGCTCAGAGGGGTTCCCTGGAGAGTCAAGTTGTAGACATTCAAGCAAAGGATCCCCTGGCGTCACAAGAATTTCCGTACATCCGAGTCACAACGACGAGCAAATTCAAGAACCTAGACGTGCTGTCAGTTGACCGGGTTCCCTGTTGGGACATTGCCGGCACCTCCCTCCCATTGCCATGTGCATTTGGAAGTTCTTTTCAACTCTCAGAACCAGAAAAGGCTCACTTGAAGCTCGGTTGTAGATACAAGACAACCTTTGGATTTGAGCTTCGCGCTTGTGTTTCTATTAGTCCATCCTTGGCTGTACCCTGACATCCCCAGTCCTGAACGAGTTCTGTGGTGCACGTTGGAATGATATCTGTGTTCCAGAGTGTCTAAACTTCCACGGCTGACGGGTTTCGTTTGGTTGGAACAAGCGGAAGGCGTGAAATATGAGCTCATTTATTGGCAGGCAGTCGGTGGGCCTGCCCATAGTTGAAAGGAAATCTCGGCCCAAGTCGTCGACTCACTCGCTGTTGTCACGGTGGGATTGGTCGAGGAGGATTCATCCTATTCGAAGGTCTCCATTCAAAAAAGGCCTCCATTTTTCATTCCACCCTGTTGGTGTAATGACGAAATCCGCATCCAGGCGGAAAAATATGCAGGATTCCCACCATTAATTCTCAAATTTCCCCAAATTTTATCTGCTCGTTCGTCAAGAGAGATGGACCCGAAATCACTGATGTGAAGACATTGAATTATAGGAAAACATATGGACGATATGGTATAAGCCTTTGTTTTGGGATTATTTATCAAAGTTTTCGTTGGAGCTTTGTTGAATTTGAAGTTGCATCAATATTTTAGGACAGGGGTCGGCAACCACTTTTGGGTCAAGGCCCACAAATTTGTTAAATTGTTGTCAGGGGCCCACAAATTAACGAACAAAGAGCTTTGGGTTCACGAGTACAGTACAGTGGATGTCTCGCGGGCCCACTCTTTTGAACTTTCCCCATAGCTCCTAGGCCCACCAAAGATCACCCGTGGGCCCACATGTAGGCCGCGGCTCACCGGTTGCCTAACCCTGCTTTAGGTGGTGCTAGGGTGTTTGTGAATTGAAACATAATGGATGTATTCCACATTCCTGTACGACATTTGTTTCAATTTTGGCAAACTTTCGTCACGAAAAGGTTATCTAATAGCGTTCGGTTAAGATGATCTGATACAACTGTTGTGCCTTTTATGATGTTGGTAAGATAAAGTTGTAGCTAAATATGTTCAAAGCTCAGTTTTTACTCTTACATGGAGAACGTAGAGGAGGCGTTCGTTTGAGGGGGAATTTGTAAGGAATTTTGCGCCAAAACTACCTCTCTCTTTATTTATTGCCTTCATTGTTTTGCGGATTGTAGAGAAAAAAGTCAACGATTTAAGCTTGAATTACGATATTGTAGCGTGAGGAGCTGAATGACAGAAAGTAAATTGAAAACTATTTGGAAGGCAAAATCGAACTTCAGTCTATTTTATTAAGATCGAAGTTTGCGTGTTTAGCCTCCTTGTTTTTAAACATTTGGCTGCTGATTGTCATGTGTAAAAACTAGTAAACAAAAAAATTTTGAGTTGAAAGTTTCCACATCTTTTGGAAACATCAACCAATCTGATTGGAACATGAAAATGACTTGTTGTCCGGATATCTAGAGACTCTATCACAAGCACATTTGTTTCCGCTTCTCATGTTTTTTTCTCAACAATAAAGTAGATCTCAATTATAGACATTTTTTTTGGTCCAAGCTTGACCAATATAGCCGCAGGTGTCCTAAGTGAAGGTCTTCCAGATTTGTTGGAACATCCAACACCCGGTTCGGAAAACGAGGACCAAAGCAAAAAAAAAGCGATTCCTGTGATCTGTTTCCAATTGGAGACGGCTCATCACACTTTTTCGGTTTTGTGCTCATGGTGCAGAAAAATAGCCTTAGAAGATAAGCCCAATAATGCAGGTTTTTGTTAACACACCTCGCTTTTCAGGATGTTCCAATTGACCAAAAACACCTTGGTGGAAGTGGAACAGAGGAACTCGAAACGCAACCATTCTCTTTGAAGAGGAAACGTAAATGAACGAGCTCGAGGTTGTACTCTCTACTGTACTGTATTGAATTTGGCATGGCAAGCGCTCAATGAATGTTCCACGAATCTCGACGACGACGACGACAGGGCTCCATCTGAAAGGGCTCATTTCCACTTCTAAGAGATTGGCTCTAGATTCTGAAATATTGCACATTTTTATGCAAATTTCCTAATGGATAAAAGTTGGCATATCTGAAATTCACACTCCAACAACGTGAACTACGTTCCCGGTTTATTCAAGTGGACCGGGCCTCGCTTTTCTCTTTTTTCCTCTTTGGTGCCAAAAAAAATTGTCAAGTGATTTTTCCAGTCAGATAAAAGGGATTTGCAGGAAATTGGATCCGAAGCTGAAAAAAAATCGTGAGAGCTAGGAGCAATGAAGGAGACTTTTTTCTTCGTCTGAATCGCTTTAAAGAGATTAACATTTAATGCGGCTTTTCGGCCACTTCGTCCTCTTCTCCTCACTTCCCACTTCGTTCTCATCTCTCAACACCCCTTTTCACTCCCTTTGGAACAATATTTCCCTCCAATCTCACTTATAGTTTCTTTTTTTATACCAAACCAAAGCATGGACCCCTTTAACCCAAAGTCATTAGACTTTGAAACAAACTGCGTCTCTTCTTCTCTTGTTTTTCCTTCCTTTTTTCATTTTTCCACTCCCTTTGTTTCAATTTCCATTTTTGATTATAAGCCGCCCAACAACAACTGAAGGAGAGTCATCTCGTTACAGAGGCCGCCAAGAATGGCGTTGGTGAGCGAGGAGCCATGTTCAAGCTCTCCGTCCGACATTTAAGCTTGGCTTTTTTATTGAACCAGAAATGGTTGAAGGGAAAAAAGGCATTCAGTCATCGGTTATATTAGAGACCCTTGGAGTCGTAGTAAAGCGGGAACGATATGAAGACCGGGCATTTGCAGGGCTTCCATGTTTGCTCTCGAGCTCCACGCGGGATTTGCGAACAGGGCGACTAATTTATGCTCTTTCACTGGAATTGAATTTCCTTTTTATTGCTTTAAGACACTAAACTGAAATAGGAGACCCGGATACTTGTAGATTAAGTGGCAACTTTTGGGATTCATTCGACAGTCTGTGGATCCCAACCCTTTGATCAAAGGCAATGAACGGCCTGAGACATCCAAGGTTAGAGAAACTTGAAGGAACTAATAATTATAACCAACTTTGACCTCGACAACTTGGTGAAGTGTCCACCATGGTGGCATCTGTCATAACTCGAATAAAAGCACCCGCATATGCTTTATCCAAACTTTCAGCAATTTGTCGATGGGAAGGCCACATATTTTTTTTTACAGTAGCATTGTAATTACTTAATGTGTAACGCCGTAAATAGGAGTTACGTCGATGAGTGTAATATAAAATTTTTTTTCAACAGGGAGTAAGTGAACAACCATTTTGAAGCCCTTCAGCTTTATAAACTAAATAGCAAAGCACGTACTTGAGCACGTCCAAGAAGTGAAAATTGCGTCCTTCAGAAAGCAAGGATACCTTTGGTTGCATAAGTCGTTTATAACCAGCTCTTTTTCCTCCAAGAAAAGTTGAAATAATCAACTGGATCCATTAAAATGTGATAAATTAAAGTATTTATCTCTTATTATGATCAAAAACACTCTTAAAGATCGTAATAGGTAAGTTTTGCGCTAGATAATTTCGTGGAAACAAAATTCATTACGACACTGAAAACCATGCAACCTTAGCTTTTATTAGCTTTAAACTCCAACTTTTAGGAACGAGTTGATACGATCAATATTTGATTAGGCATCAGTAAAAATAAATCTAGCAGTGAATTTGGCAAGTACGCAATTGCAAACATCCTTGGACTGTTTTTAATGGCACTCACAGGACTCAAGTTTACAAATGTGAAGCGGGAGCATCTTTTTGGATTTTCTACTATCCAGAAAATTACCCAAAGATGTATAGCTCATATGTTTAGATACCTTGAAATGTGGTTACAATTGTTGTTCCAAAGTTAGCTGTTTCCACCACATCTAAATAAAGAAAATAAGTAAATATTGAATGTACGGTAGGATCACATTCACAACGCGTGATCCTACCGTACTTCCGGTTCATTCGAGGAATAATCATTTTAAAAACTGATTTGACTTGGTTAAACCTAACCTCGATTTGTCGAAAGTTCAGTCCGAAAGTGAACAAATAATGTACTTTGTGGCGGACAAAGATCCCATGACTTCTTTTCGAAGCGAACTAATTTGGAATTGTTGATAGGGAAGGGTTGGAATACGATATTGGAAATTCAACTTCATTTTGTTGCTTTGTGATTTGAAACTTCAAAATCAGAGTCGTTGCAAAGTTAGACCAAATGTAGTTGGTACGCCATAGGTCAATCCATTTCACGAAATAATTCAGCCTCCATTTCAAGTGTAAGTGCATCCAAAATCAAGATCCAGCTGAAACCGATGATTTCCACCTCTGGTACCAATTAAAAATCTTTAGAACATCAAAATATCTACTACGGATTGAGCAATCGATGTGATTGTCTTCGATTTATATGAGTCACCACATTTTCCTTATTCCGTTGTCTTTCAATTTGATTACTCGCGTTCTCACAACTCTGAACCGAGCTTGAGAACCAGAGAAGGTCGAACGAACCCGTTTAGTGTTCCAACCAAGCTGGTTTGAGAAAGACTGCCGACCACGGAGATAACCACCCTAGATGGATGGATGGATGCGAACGTATTCTACTTACATTGTGTATCCATTCGAGTCGAAGTGGAGGCGGGTTAGCTTGTACATCACATTCAAAGTAAACATCGTGTCCGGTTCGAATGTTATCTCGGTCCAAGTTTCGCCCCAGACGTAGGGTCACCACTGGAGGGTCTGCAATAGCAAGTGGAAATTCAATTTATTCACAACAACGAACACCGTTTTCTGCCCCATCTCTCTAGCTTTCGTCTTGGGCACGTGGTAAAGCAATAGCAGCTAACTACGAACGTACTACGGACGTACGAATGTGTATTACACGTACGGAATTTGAGACAAGGCAAAGTTGGTTGGAGTGGCTACAACAAAAATGGAATACCAGAAACACCAACTCGTCGACATTCAAGACGCACACCCAAGACCATTGGGAGAAGGAAATCGATTTATTGGCATTCCAGCTTAATATTCTTTGACTTTTTCCTTCCGATCTTCCGGGATTTGTCGAGCTCAAGCGGCGGTCCACATCAACCCTTTGGTGAAACGCAACTCTCATTCTTTTTTTTTTTGATTTTCCAATGCTCTTCAATATTCATCTAGCCAATATAAGTATCATCTCTTTACCGTCTGTCGCTCCCTCTGTCTGAGCGAGAGTGTATGAGGTATCTCGAGTAAGTTCCACAAAGAAAGAAAGAAAGAAATATTCCTGTCTGAATTATTCAGAGGCAGAAGGACTCGCTCGAAAGATTCGCCATTCTCCGAAAAAAAGAAGGCACCGGTGCCACCCAAGAGACTAGATAGAACACCATTGTATGCTCTATGAATGGGCACAAAAGTGATTTTTATGAAAATGGAACCAATTGCAAGCATTGGAACCTCGTTGAATGCAAATGGTTCCATCGATTACTTCATCGGGAAAGAGACGGAGAAAACTAATCAAAGTTTGCCAACACCCCAACCACATGGAAGGAGAGAAAAGTCTCATGGAACAAGTTTGAGAGGAGGCCTTAAAAAATATCCATTTCTAGGACATACGCCCAAGAGGCGAATGCGTTTCCCTTGGTAAAACAACTTTGGATTCCTTCCCGAGAAATGCTTCGACATTTCGTTTCCCGTCACTACGTCATAAAAGTTGGTCTCTAACGTGATGACAGAATTTTGGTGTGCCTACCAATCTTCCGGTCAATAGAAACCCATGGAATCACGATCATGTGATCTTTCTGTGAATGATTGTTTCCAAGGAGCTTCCTGTTAGAGTTAGTTTGTCACGAAACCAGAGAGAGAGACTCTCAGAAAGACACTACAGTACAAAGTACCAAACCTTGCCTTAGTTCCTGGTTGAATTGAACACAAATCATATACCTCTCCTCAATTGGAGGATTGAAGGAATACTTACAATGTATCTGAAGATGCCATTGATCTTCCATTGCTGTGTTATGGAGGGCCAAACTCTCGGCTCGACAAGTCAGATATCGACCATCATCCTCCACTTGAGGCGTGAAACGCAAGGTACTCTTCGAGACTCCATTGTAGCTGGTCTGGAACGAACAAGAAGGGATGAAAAGGAGAAGTGCACAAAATTTATGTAATGCTATTATTACAATCAGATTGCATTCCGAGTTTAACTCTGCTTACAAACGAGATGGCATGTACGACAATCGTTAGCTTTATTTCCTCCCATGGAACACACCTTTATTTAGAGGTTTTTTTTGCTGCTCTTGCAAGACTAGCGGGGTCAACCCATTCATTCATGGAATGATCTAATGGGAACCGTGACGTCAGTGAGAATTGCTGAATTGGCAAACTCTAGAAAAGTTGACCCAACCTTCAAGGTTTGTTTTTGGATTTTGGCTAGCTCACGTGAAGTTCCTCTTTGATGTGAAGGGGAGTACAACCATAACACGTTTAACACGTTGAAAGGCTTGCACTTTTGCTCTTGTTTTGTAGTACACGCTCAAGGAGAAGATCAGGCAAATGTGGAGTCGCCAAATGGATATTTGCCCAAAAAATTGCCTAGCCTTCATCAATAATGGACATTAACCGATTTTGCAGAACTGTGGATACAATTTGGGATATCTAAGAAACAAAATATGCTTCCTTCTCAACAAACCTAATCCGTGTAAAATCAAGCAGAAATATTATTATCTTGAGCACCAATGTACACATTAGTACATTTTGGTATCATGGTATCGAACCAGAATTGAAAGCTTTCGAATGGATGGGAAACGTGGCTTTGCAGTCGTTGCATAAATAAAGAATATAATTCACAATCCTCTTCGATTGATGATTTCATGTTTAAGGTGAAGGTTACATCCGTAATTTTAAGTGCACAAGTTCGTAACTGACGAATTTTAAATTGCGATTTAGTAACATTGCAATGTCGTATTGTCATCAAAAGTTTTTGATACACTCTTGAATAAGGCTTTTAATGTACATCCTAACATTTGCAAATACGATGGATAAACATTTGGAATTTGCAGCCATTCCAAGTCACGTCATGGAAGTTGCAAATGTACAAAATTATGCATGATATTGTTTCTTATTACGAAAAACCTAGAAATCAAAAACTGTCAGTTAAAACAATCTTTCCTGTTCTGAGTCACTGTCCTGAATTGAGCGCATACGATATTCTTAAGTTTACTTTACGATAGGCAGGGTCTGTAATCCGTATGTGGTCCAAGAAAGAATCACCAATACTCAAATTGATTAAGGAGAAGTGCATTTTAATCAACATTTTAAGCAATTTAGGTGTTTCATTGTTCATGGCACCATTCACTTTTTCCGTTCTGCGAATTATGAGTCGTACAATACGTCAAGGAACGAAAGATTATTTTATACCTTGTGAAGATATTGTGTTATCTTAACTTTTTTTGCTCGAAACAACATATCAAACATCCATCCATATACTCCTGAAACAGCTCTATGTATGATCTATCCCAATTGCTAATTTTTCATTCTAACTTCCCACGAGTGTTCCCAAATATTCCCAAAACTTCTCCTCATTTCCCCTGCATAGTTATCTCAGTTATGACCAAAGCTAGGAGTAAGAGTTTTCTATGAATGACCAATTAGTCAAAACTGTTCTCTGCCAGATAATCCGCTCATCCTCTCATTGATGCATTGCATTGTCATCAACAGGAAGGGCTCAGACGAGAGAGACCTCTAAGAAGCTAGATTGATTGGCATGTTGTTCAGATTGGATCACGAATCTTCACCGTTAGAGAATATCGCTGACTGATCTCAGAACAAGCTGTCCCCTATTCAACTCAGGAACAACAATGGGAACACAGGAGCAAAGTAGAGGGAATAGTAGCTAAGCCAGTCAAGCCCGAGACTTGCTACTCTCGTTCTCTCAGGAACAAATTACCAAGTTTATATCTTTTCTTGGATCAAGCCACGAGGCCTCCTGAAGTGAGCTCGTTGGCACGCTGAGCCTGGAACAAAGTTAGTGAAATAAATTCCGGCTCCATTTATATATGCCATGGCTGCGTACTACAAGTCGCCAGGAAGAGGAGGAGGAGGCTTTATTGTGAAATAAAGACGTCGCTTTGGTATTTTAATTCGCCTGAAAGAAGAGGAAACGCGAAAAGTGGACCCTTGTTAGCCCTGGTTAAGGGCTCATGTTCCAGTCCAGCCTTGAAATGGAACAAAGTTGTGAAACGTGGGTGTGTTTTGTTCTGAAAGAGACCAACATTTTTGGTCGTAAACAAACTTTGCTATTGATTTTGGGTGATTAAAAAAACCGACCTCAACCATCGCCTTTCCTAGCTTTGGTTCTGACATTTACGAAAATGTGCTCGATCTTGGTTTTTGCTCAAGTGCATGACATTTGTCAACGTCAAGACAGCACAAGGAAAACTTATGTAAAACATTGCAAAGTACCCTCAAATTACTCTAAATGAGAGAGCCTTGCTTCCTTAGCAACTGCTTTACCATCAAAATGTCAAATCGTGTTATTAAATAAATGTAAAAAGTACTAGACTTTTTTGGCTAAAGTACTCCCTCGAATTCCTGTTCAATGAGGAAGTCTTGACAGTGACATGTGCCAGGGGGTTTCATCATTGGATGAAGGGTTCTTTTACATCTTTTTGCCACTTTTTGTCCAGATCTGTTGAGAGCCAAGCAATTTCAACTCTCACGAATGTTGAGTCTCTACAAATGAAGGAAATAGTTGGGCACTCACTCACTCACGGCCAGCTTAGTCCTAAAGTTTTCCCGAAACTTTTCTGTCAGGGATCTCCTGGTGTGTCAAATTTGAGACCTTCCTTAATTAACTCCCTTCGGACATTGGCTAAATCTGTCGATAGTTGACCCGTGTATTGAAAGAGGACTTTGTGAGGAGGTACGACATCGAAGCCCGAGGAATATCTTAGACTACTTTATTAACGGGGTTATCCAATGAGGTTGGTTCGAGCGAACTCGAGCTTCTATTTTCAAATGATCAAAGCTAAGCCTCGCTTTTTACATAGCTGCTCTTATTGAATTGTTTCATCCAGAGAGGAACGAATTCGATAAGGATCGCCCAAATCAAATAAATGGTCTTGGAAGCAGAATCAAGGCCAAAGAGTGAAGTGAAGATGGAAGCCCCGACAACGAAGCGAAGACGCGTCAGATAGGCACGAAGACAAACTACAGGAGCTTAGGGCTAAGATACACAAATTATCGGGACTCTTCGGGATTTGTTCCATTGTTCCAATCTCTAATGGGCGGAGTTGTCTGCTTGACTCTTGGTATATACGTCCTGTATACTGTATGTGTGTGTGTGTGTGGGTGTTGCACTCTTACCTCGTCAAAAGGTCGAAGCTTCTTGGAACCCAACCACCACGAAAGTTGAGGCGGTGGAAATCCGCCCACGGCTTGACAAACGACTTCCAATTCTTTCGAGGCCGACACTGATTTCGGCTTGGCCAAAATTGCCAACGAAGTAGGGCGCACTGAAAATAAAAAAAATGGAAGAAGAGGGAGTCAAAAAAATGCCGAAACACATCGTTTATCATCATCTCCGTCGCCTCTCTTGCGCTCTGGAGAGCTGTGTCCTACCAAGATTTATCCACACCCAAGCGCTTTTAGAGCTCCAAACCAGATAACAATATGTCCAAGGCCGTTTTCACTTTGCCACTTTCATTAGCTAGCTAAGCTAGCTAGATCAGTGCGCTTCAGTGCCAATGAAACGGACTGGACTTGTCACATGAATACTCGCTTGAAACTTCATTGTCACGACATAGTAAAGGAGTCAAAATGACTCGAATCGTCTCTCATGTGTACAATTGTTAGCCAATGACTCTAGGTCGGTTGTTGCGGCAGATTGGAAGCATAGTAGAAGCATATCTATCATGATTGAAAAACGCAGCTAATGAAGTGAAACCTGATCGAGCATGATTACTTCTACTCCGTCTCATATGCTTCTTCTATGGTCGTTCTAGACTTCTAGATATGCTTCCACTATACTTCCAAACTACCTCAACAACCGACCTTATTTCTTATTTCATTGCCCATGTACTACTGTGGTTTTAACCAAAGGGTTATCAGTTGAGGGCGACCGAAAGTTGAAAAATCACAACAAAGAAGTGCTTTACTTAATAATGACAGAAAAATATATTTTATTTTAGCTTGAAGTTGACGAAACCAAATTTGGTGAAAGAGCCAAAAGGTAGGAAAGGTTTTTGAATTTCAATTTTCTTGTTAATTTGCAACTCTTATTTGGTCCATTTTTCGGCCCAGCACACCTTTTTTGGGTTCGTTCTTGTGCCATTTCAAACTTTTGAACACATGTTTAAGTCAAGACTAACTTTCAAAAAATGTATTTTTGTCTGGAAAAACTAAATGAAACCCCCAGATTTTCTAATTTGAGCTTTTGAAAACGTTAAAACAGTTCGAAAAGTCTTAAAACCCCCAAAAAGGCCGAAACATTTATTTTTCACAAAGGCAAGAAAAGCTAATACCTCGTTTTACGTACTTATCAGTCTAGTTTCTTTTACAAACTCTATTTTCGGTCCATCAGTAGTATTTTAATCGAACGTACATGCTTTTCTTTTGCTTTGCCTTAGTTTCCTGTCCGTTTGCCTCAAAGCTGACCTTTCTCGTCTACGTATTGATCCTACACATTTCATCCCTTTCCCCGTCCCTATTTTGAATTGAGCACTATTGTAGTGTTTTTCCTCTTGGTCAAACCCAAACTCGTTGAGGTAGTCAGAATGAAAGACCTGAATCATACTCACAATTAAGGATGACTTTCACCTCCCTTGAGACTGGTACACTGAGGTTCGTGTTCGAGGCCTGACAAGTGAATTTGAGTCCCAAGTCTTCCCTTTGAAGTCCTCGGTAGATCATGCGGTTTCGAATGAGCGGTCCTGTCCTTGAGGATGGAGGATGAACGACCTCGTCCGACGAATCGAAGAGCACACCACCTTTCCACCAAGTCACTTTGGGGGCCGGAGACCCTAAAACAACCACAAATGGGAGCATTGAGGAACCTGAATATTTTTAGGCATTAGTCGAAGTTATGTCTAGCTCCCTAACGACTCTTATAGATAAGTAAAGTAAGTCAACTCAGAAGTGAATCCGGTTGCTTAGGTAGAAAGTGACAGTGAAGGCGAGAAATGGAGTGGGTTCAGCTCAGATGGAGAAATCTTCAAAAGATTGGGATGAGTTAGTTTGGGCGTCCAAGCCTTTGAAGGCCTTTCCATTCGTTTGAGGAGTCCTAACTGGATTTACTTCTTGTTAGTAAATGTCTTCCAACCAAATAGCCTCTCTTCTATCGTCCTCTAGCTTTAGTAACTCTGCTTTGGGCTCCCTCGTTCTCTGGTTCAGATAGACATGGAGTTAGTTAAAGCGACATTGCCTCGTCAAAACTGAGCAATTCGGAGAGTCCCACATATCTTCTACTACTAGAAGGATATGACGACTTGGATTTGAAGGAACACAGAGGGCGAGTTAAATCGACTGACGTTCTCAGACAGACTCATTCCCCTATTTCAACCTTTCTTTCCCATATGTGTGTGTGTGTCATCATTCTTTGGTGTATTTGATTATGCATTGAACGTACGACACAATCTTGCTGACTAAACAAAACCATGTTGAAAAGCCATTTCTTAGGCTGACTTTACGTTGCTTTTACATCCTTTCAATTGAGCAGACATAACATCGAAAGGTGCGACTTTGGAATTCTGCGAAAATATTGAACTTCCTTGTGTAATCGCATATGCAGAGTATGAAAATACAGACTGCGTTTTCAAGAGAACCAGGCGGTGAATACAGTGGTAAATGGTATAAAAGTAACTTTCGGTTTTAAGGAATAACCTTTGTTGACAATAAAATTTTCATCATATGTATTCTTGACGGAGAATCGGAAAACAAGACCTTTTCTGAGAATCAAATTTCTCTTTCTTAACAAATTATCAAAAAAATGAGATGTACTTAACCGTAAAATACCTTGTTTCCTGCAAATTTATACGTCTAGATATGGCGTGGCCGGTAAGATTAGAGACATAAATCATCTCAAACTTTTTTTAAAAAATCTTTGACCCTAAAATTTTGACTTTTTTGCAGGTATCTTTTCGAATCATAATCATTCCGAATCCGACTCAATCATGAATCATCATTATCTTTGAAATAAAAATGCAAGCCAAGAAAGGCTAAAAGTTACGTGAATGGTTAAAACCGTTAGGCAATCCATACCCTCCTATAAAGTAGATTAGTGGTTAAACAACGAATAACCATCCTTGAATGGAATTTAAAAC
>CM021320.1:6455809-6474230 GCA_010645155.1 Tigriopus japonicus | reverse complement strand
CCAAGAAAGGCTAAAAGTTACGTGAATGGTTAAAACCGTTAGGCAATCCATACCCTCCTATAAAGTAGATCAGTGGTTATACAACGAATAACCATCCTGGAATGGAATCTAAAAACCGTGTTCGTTTTGCATTGTGATATTTACTATTCATGTTTTGTTTCTTTGCCAAGTGTCCGAATTTATTATTGTACAAGGAGCCATGATTTTCTTTAATTCACACACTTTGATTCAATGACTTTAAGTCACACTCCAAATAGTAAAAGGGAAAAGATCATTTATGAACGAAAAGAAAAGCAAAATATTTTTACTAGAAGTTATAACCCTCAATTGTGCTGAATTTTCTTTGCAGCTCTCTTTTTTATGATGAGAAAGAGGATGGGGAATTATTTCATTTATATATTTCTGGACCCACTATTTGACAAAAAACCACTTCGAGTCAAAGTTAAATAAAATGCTGACTTTAATATCATTGCAAGTTTGGTTTGTAACTATTTCAGGTCCATTTTTTAGTGAGTAAGCCCTTGACACTAATTATGGAGCAAACGTTTATATAGAGTTGTCGCTTGATTAGAGTTTGTTGTAATGACTCGTTCAATTACAACAATTAGCAAAGGGATGACAACATTTATAATGACTTTTGGCCGAGAGTGCCGATTTTAGTCTTCAAACTTGGTCAAACATTGGAAATGTATCTGAATTCATGTAAGCAACAACATTTTAACATTTTCAAGTCTCCCTTCAAACAAATAGGAAAGCCTTTTGCAAACAAAGAAAAAGGGCCTTTCTTACCTCCAGTGACTTCGCAATCGATCATGAGATCCTCGTCAATTTCGTAAGGCCCTATTTCGTAGGACAGCAACTCGCGGCCATTTTGGTTGCGAATCGTGGGTTTGTCCGGTGGAACTGAAAAAAAATAAAAATAAACCAATATACAGTATGTCTTTGAGCACGTGATTCTTTTGGCACGCTTTCGTCAATCATTGATCAATGATTCGCTACCGCCCACTCAGTAATTTGGGATTGGGAAATAGCAAATCAGCCACGAGGATCATCAATCGCTCAAGGAAGTGTGGTCAAAAGGTTGGACAAGTTACTCCTATTTCTGGGCAGGCCAATATCTACGAGACCTTGGGGACTCAATACTAGATATATTAGCTACTAGCTACCTAGCACTTCAGTCAGTTGATCGAAAACTTGGGAAAATGGCGTTTTCGCAAATTAGAGTGTTCCCGTGGAACACGAGGCCCAAGGCAGAAAAAACTCCGGTTAGTTAAGAATGACTTTGCAAACTTGCGGCAAGCGGAAAAGAACGAAGAAAGTTCGCCTTGCAAATCACAACCGGCCTTTTGTCCCAGGTATTTGGACATCAAAACCGTGTATGAATACCGCTCAGGAGAGGGAGAATAGCTCGAGAGGGCACTTTTGCCAGCTACGTTGTATAAATAGTTCGGGAGGAAATGAAACCCCATGATAGGATCTTTCGTGAGCCTTCTATGCAGACTCAAAGCCTTGCCATCCAAAAGCCTTGTTTCGACGGCTGTCTTGTACTTTAAATGTCAATTTGTGGATTCTGAAATGACCTTAGACATCGGAGTGGCAGAGTGGAATTACATGATGTGAAATGAGGAGAAGAGAGGGAAAAAACTTGAAAGGACGCGTTAGGTGGTTTTCGGTGATGAAGTTGGTGAGTAGGCAGACCTTCAAAAGAGTGGCCTGGCTTCTCATTTGGAGCCTTTCCGGGAAACTTGGTTCGTTCAAGGCCCCATGAAGCCAGTTACCCGGCCTTCATCCACGAGCACAGCCAACCCAAAGACGACGTTCGATAGAATAGAGTAGATAATAAGTCACGGAGTTGACAGTTTTGAGTCCGAAGAGCACTCGGAAGTGATCTATAGCAGCTGATGGTTGGGGATGCAAGTTTCCACCTGATTCATTTCTTCATGAAGTAGCCCATACTCGCATCGCCATACTTAGACCTATTAAGCACCCAGACGAGCGATTCGTGCCAAGAAAGGCCGAATTCAAGGGTGTCCCACGTGGTCAATCTGTGGTCAAAGATTGGCGGTCAAGGGTCAGAAATGAAGGTGGGGATTCAATGAGATCCGGCCTTGATCATAGGGACTTCTTTCTTTGAGTGAGGGAGAAGGAGGAGAAAGAGCAGGAGGATGCACTTTCCGGAGTTTCAATTTCGGATGAGTGACCTCCTAGGAAGTTGTTGTATACAGTACGTACGTAGTGCACGAGTAATTGATACGTTTGCAATGGCCGTCGAGCTCGTATCAACTGTTGGAGAACAGACACTAAACCAGCCAGGATGCTTGCTAGCCAAATACAATTATCAACTTTGTCCCATGGTTGTCTCAATGTTTTAGGGTTGTTGTGGAAGATAGAACTGCATTCGATCCCTGAAGAACTATTGTGTGTATGGTTTTTGTACAGGGTACGTTCCAAGTCACTCAAACAATGTCAGATTGCCGCGACAAATTGCCCTTTACTTTGGAGTTAATCTTAATTAGGAGAAGAAAGACAAAATGGTTCTTGCAAAAAAAACCTTTCAACAAAGTCAACGAATACCTGGAGCAAACATCAGAACGGAGAGGAGAACTGTTCCTTAAATTTTACGGCATATCTCCAAGAATTTTTGTTTTCAGGATGGCCAAATACTTTTCTTATGAATTCAGACATCAAACAAAGGTGTTGGCTGTGTGTACACTTTCAAGGAACATTTTTCTAATTTTCCTTCAATCATGATCCACCCTTCTACAAGTTTTGAAGCCTCTTCATTCGCCAGGATCTTTCAAGAATCTTGGAACTAGAAATCGATCACGCCTTGTACTGAAAGTACTCCCCCAAATAGCTTCGGGTACAAAGGGATGTTCATGTTCAACCAAGTTTGGATGTGATAAAGAAACTTTGTATATTTCAAAATGGGGTCACCTTTTATGATCCCAAGCAGTAATGGATTTCCATTGTGCCACTCTACGTAATGCTGGCGTTATTACTACCCCGATGTACATATTGTACACTTGTGCTAGCCTATCATCATAATAAATGTTTCTAAGAGCTTGGGGAAAAAGTGAAAACTACCCTGAGAGCACAAACCTTGAGGTCCAAAGTCGCTAGTTACAGCATCGAAAAAGGCCGTTAAATTTCTCGAGAAGAGGATTGTGTCTTCTGTCTAGTTATAACAGGCAATATGAACACTAACAGCGATTGTAACTCACCAATGATGGTCAGATTCAATTTGACATTCTTTGTAGGCGAGTTTCGGTAATCCACTCGGCAACGATAGATGCCCTCATCCTGAAATAAATGATAAACATTATAGATAAAAACAAAACGTTTCATTTCCATCTGTAAAACCAAAAAATCAAATCCGGTTCCAATTCCTAGTGTCTGTAGATGAGCAGGAAGTGTTCCTCAACTAATAAGGCTTGCTAATTCGGCATTCGAATTGTTCCCGATCTGTCATTTAATCAAGCTCTTGACAAGGCGTATTGTATATATCTATTTTCACGTCAACGCTTATTTACACAATCCCTCAAAGAGTCTAATCGTGAATCGACGAATTAATCAGTCTTGATGGATGGTTCCCTTGAAACCTCCGAGTGTTCCAATGTGGGCAACGAGCGCCATTTGGACAAAGTTCGCTGGTGTTCCACACAAAATGGAGTGAGCGTTGTTGGCACAACTCACCTGCATGGTTAGATCCTCCACGATGAGACTGTTGGGTGTGCTTTGAGTGCGAAATGAGGATCGTTTGCCCAAGGACGAGGATTCTGACCAATGACTAGCCTGGTTCAAAGGCTTCCCGCGGACATCCAAACTGGAATTCAAATGAGAACATTGGACCAACTATCATTTATCAAAAGGAGTTTCCCACACCTTTGAACTCCACTCTTAGAGTTTGAAATATAAGAACCCTTTTCTTTCCCGAGATTTTTCCGATCATCAACGAGGTCAATGGCGGAAAAAGAATGCTTGGCATTTGTGTATTCTTACTCAAACTTCAAGGTGTCTAGGCGAAAATCGCTCAAAAATTCCCAAGTTCCAAAACTATTACAGCATATTGTGATATACATTTCCCAACAATGCATCACGCATTCATCGTGCTCGACATCTCGACTCGATGCCTTAAAAGTGGAATGCATAGAACTTGGCAGACTGGTAATGGACGAGATGATTCTAAAAAGCATCTAAGTAAAGGTTTTCATACCTGTACATGGGCTTGGTGGCTTCGTCCTTGAACCAAAGTACTAGATAAACATCGTCGTGAGCATCTTCAGGCAAGATATCACACGGAAGCTCGGCAGCACCGCCCAAAACCGCCTCCACGTCCTTGACGGGAACTGAAAGCAAACAGAATAATAAGTTAATTTTCGGAACGCTATTGAAAATGGGCAATGTATTGAATATTCTTGGAGGTGGTGTTAGTTTCAGAGTGAAAGGTCGGGGGTTTTGGAGGCCAGGAAGCGAAAAGAGGCGGAGACCCATTTTTTAACGAACACGATTACTCGTTGTTGTTTGACAAGGCCGTCATTTGTGTCCAGCTCTTAATGCTATTGCTTAAGGATAGTTTTTGTTCCAGGTCACCACCACCACTCCAAGTCTCAAGTCCAAGGGCCCTCATGTCGGTTCTTGTCCACTTACTCTTTCATTTAAGTTGGTCCATTCGAGAACACTACAATGTTTTGTACGTTGAACAATCGCTACCTATTAGTCACTCTGTATAGAGGAAGTCTATGGATCATCATCTTCTTTCGTACTGGTTGGTCCAGATTATTACTATTGTTATAGAATATAGATAGACATGCATAATAAATGTTGGCCCATCTCGATTGGTTCAATGGATCTTGTGTATTGTGTCTTATTGTTTCCCCAGTGAGTTGTCGACTTTGAAGGATTGCAAGCATTTTCATTGGTGCTGGAGTGGTTTCCGTGGTCCATTGGAGTGGAAATACATTCGGACGCACGTTCGTAACATCGGTGTTCCAAATTTGGCAAACCAATGGTGTGTAACACAGGCCATTGATTTGCGAAAAAAAGTGTCCAGATCACTCTGTTTGTGTTGGACTCAATGAACAACGACAATTGTTTTCTCACAATCTGGCATATCGAACACGAAAGGGATCTTTTTTCAATAATAGATGTGCTCGTTCATTGAAGCCCACTTCCGGAGGAGCACTACTTGATTTTAGCTATTTCTAGACGAGCAACAGAATATTGGGAGTGGACCATTACCGTTTATTCATTCTCAAAACGCATTTAGGTGGTCGCAATGGTCATTTGCTAGCATTGGCCATGAATCATGTGGAGAATAAAAGTCCCAAACTCCCATCTTTTCTCGACCAATAGATAAAATGCAACCAGGAAAACAGGACCAAAAATTGCTGCCTTACGTTTTTTGGGAAACTGACATAAAATTGACGATGATTTGGCATGATTTGGGCCAGACAAAGTAATTGTTTGTGTATCATGGCATAGAAATGAGCTCCTATTATTGAACTTTCAGGCTATTCATGGAACAGTCAACGCAAATTCGCGACTCAAGCCAAGGCCAAAAGTCACGAAAAAAGGTGAAATAATCTTCCCACTTATTGACAACTAAGCTTGGCAACAACCAGTGATTTTTGCCTCAACCGACAAAAAATCCCATCGATAGCTCGATTTAAAAGAGATTGCATTCGGCTTATTTTTTTGAGAAAGCGAATGAGACCAAGAGCTCCCGCGGCTTTATTTCAAGTGAATCTCGAAATTGAAAATCGCGTCTGGGACCAATGGGTTTGACAGGTTGGTTTTTCGCTTTTCTTCTTCCTCCTCCTCTTCTCCTCCAGAACGAGAAAGAGAGAGAAAAAAGAAGAAAGAAAAAAGGAAATCAATTTCAAGGCCAGATCTTGTGTGTGTCTTTGGTACCGAGCTTGACAGTTCATTAGTCTTGAGAACGAGAAGGTCCCAAGTTCCTTCAAGAACTGTTGTTTGTCACTACTACAGAGTTGCAGTACAGTACAAAAAAGAAGTCCCAACAACTGACTGCTGAAGTACTTTCCTCCGAACGAGTTTTAGACACAAGTCTGATAAGGAGGACAATTTTGAGCCGTTCTTGCCAGACCATAATCATTGTTCTCTAGCTCTCTAGCCTCTAGAACTTTGGAAAGGAGGATTTTGGAAGCATTCCCGGGGTCATAACGCTAATTTATGACCCTGGATCCTTTCCATTTCGCTATCGCCATCGCTCCCTTCTCTGCCCGGATGAGAATGGTCACCGAAAGTGCAGATTGATGTCGATCACCGCTCCATCGAGGCTAGATTTATTTGCATTTTATTCACCAAATTTGTCACGGATCATGGGAACATGGAGCTCCTTGTCTAATGGCCACTCACTAGTGCTCCACATCCCCCCTCAATGGAACAAGTACATATGGATGAAGAGAGAGAAAGAGCCAACGATCCCCACCAGACACCACTCTTCACTCTGAGCATGAATGGAAAAATGTCATTTGTCAGTCTTAGAGGGGTACTTGTTAAAGACAGTTCCCTCCATTAGTTGGTTTTTCAGGCCTTCGGTCCAATTGCTAACCTCTTCCTGCACTTTTTGAGCGGCCTTGGAACCGAGTGCGCAACTGGTGGGGCTTTAACTTTCACGACCATTTAATTTGCTTTGTATATAGCGCCATAAAGTTGTGCAACAATTTCAACGCTTCCCTAGAGGCTTGAGGTGAAATGAAAAGCATTGTGAATGTGATTTTTCCCAAGAGGGACGAGATTGGGATGTGTTACAAATGGCCTTTATCGTCAAAAAACAAATGCTGTTATTTACGTGCGTTTGTAGCGCAAGTGTGACGTTAGGACGATAAGGATGAACGCTCGTACTTTTAAACAAATCAGGGGGCAGTTCCAGTTTTCAATGATTTATTTGGCCATTGAACTCAACCCTTTGATTGGCCCCAAACCTCCCTGCCTTTGATGTGGGTATCATTCCTCAAAAATGACTTATGATATGTCTTCTTCGCCTGCCTCATCGTTCTCACTTCCCTTTCCTCCCTTTTATTCACCCTCCCTTCCCGTGTTTTCTCTCCCTTTATTCCACCCTCTCTCTTTCTCTTTCTGTACTCAGCAGTGCTTTCCTCACCCTCGATGGCTCAATGGCCCGGAATATCAAAGGCTTTGGAAGAGATCAATGTCTTTTTTGATGGCCAAGAATCGAGTGAAGACCAAGGTGGATGAATACGAGGGGGTGTTTTCCCTTTTCGTCGTCAGATTGAGGGATCGACTTGAATGGCCAGATGGATAGAGAAAGAGCTAGAGAGGCGATAATCCGATTAGACGAGCGGACTGCCCGATCGCCTCAAAGAGGAATGGACTTCTTGGTCAATTCAACATCAAATGACTACTTCACACGCCAGATTGATCGAAAAGGAAGCAATCTTCGGTGAGGACCAGCTGTTGGAACAAGTGGTGGAACGTTTCACATTCTTTTATGATCTAGAGGAGTATCATAAATATATATTTGGGTGGTCCTCTTGTGAAATGCAGGTGGGGATTTGGGTCACTGAGTTGTTGTTGAAGTAGTAGTTGACGCTGTCGTTTGGCCTTTGGCCTTTGGGACAAGAAACTAATTTAATGGAAAAAAGTGACAGCTTCGAAACGCTGACATCAGCACATTGATCTGTCACAAGTTGAGGGCGCAAATGAGCGTCTCTTTTTCAAAGAGGACATGACAAATATGGCACGATTAATGAAGCGCACAAAACAGTAACAAAACATGACCTCTTTCAACTTGATCGTTTGCTTTTGTGCAAGTTCGTCTCGAGATCGAATGCCGTTTGCAGTTTCCAACCATTACTAGGAACTTTTTGGGTCTTGTTCCCACCACTGACCAGGTTTTAGGCTGCTATTGTGTAAATGAGTCCCAATAACATCAAGTACGGATAACCAGGAATCCGTATGTGAAGATACATTTCTCTCAAACAGATCGGGCCTTGAGCCTGATCATATTCATCTTTGCAATGTACAACTTCTACTCTCTTCGAGTCCTTGGAAGCTTGTCTGGCTTGCTTGCTGTTGTTTAGCATAGCAAATATTCAATGTTAGGCTCAATTGCCGTCAATCCCACTTGAGCTCGTATCCAGGGATCAAATCTAATCTCGTCTTGGGATCTATGCGAGTAAATGGCGAGCACTTGTACTCTACAACTGTTGTAGAATCCCTTCCAGCCAAAGTTTTTGGCCTCTTGGACGTGCACCTTCTGTATACAGTATGTGTGCCTGCTTGAGACGGACTTTTAGCATGGTCTTTGTGGGATTGCTGGAGAAACTTGGCCAAGAGAGTATTAATTTGCCTCGAGAAAACTTGTGGCTCGAGAAGTCTCTTCCTTCTTCTTCGACAACTTGGAATGTTTTGCCCACTTGAGACAGGAGGAATTTTGATCCTGAGTTCTTATTAGATTTGAATTCCATCTCTCAATAATGACTACTATGATTTGGCTCTTTGCCCGAGATCGTGGAGCACATTTCGTTTTGCACTCCTCCTTTGCTCTGACCTCTGTGGACCTCGAGTCAGTCACATTCCTCATAAATTCAAATATGAAGATGGGCGTTACTTGTTGTGCCTTCAAAGCCAACGCGAGGATGATGACTTGGAGTGCAAAATGCAAATCCAACAACGAGGTCGTGGATTTATTGAAAGGGATTAGTTTCGGAAAAGCGCTCTTCGTTCCCTTTTTACCTTCAGTCAACGACTCTAATGGAACATTGGGCTACAGGCCAATATGGGATGGAGAAAAATGAGCCTAAAGCCATATTATAAACAGGCCTTCATTTCAGAAGGTAACGTTTGAGTGCATGCATGTATTTACGCATAAAGAAGTTGAATCAATCCTCGTCGAGGTGAAAAATCTTTTGAGACATTGACTGAATGAGCGAAAGAGCGAGTGAGTGAGTGAGTGGGCGAGGTGAGAATAAATAATTACCCTCGAGAGATCATCATCGAGAGCTTGTGAGTGGCTAGGAAATGAGATCCTTTGAGGTCATTAAGCAAGAAAAAAAGATGTTCCATGTTAACACTGTCGGAGAAGTGTAGGGTGCTCTTTTCTCAGAAGTTTGGCAAGGCCACATGAAATAGCCATCAGTTGACTTCATCATCTCGAGTACGTAGCTTTAATGAGGCGTCAGAGAAACAATTTTAGACTTTGAAATCGGTCTGGATCTAGGGCATGTTTTATTGTCATTCGTCACCCTTGAATCTTGATCGTGTGATACAAGGAACTCTGAAGAGTGTTCCCTCTTCCTCTTCATAACAAAGAGTTCCAAAGGATGTTGAACCACATGAAAGGTACCACCACTATATGGATGGCTGGGCTAGACTGAACCACCACCCAAAATCAGGCCAGGATCGAGAGTCCCGAGAAAAAAGTCAGCATGAAGTTTCTGTTCGGCAGTCATCCACCCTGAAGGATTTGTTTGCTTGTTCCAGTTCAAAAGTCTCCTTTCCCTCCCTGGTTGTTCCCATTTCCCCTCGATTCTGGAAATCCTCGTGGCCATAAACCTCCCTCGGTTCCTTTTCCTCGGCGAACCTTATCCAGAAAGTTGCGAGATCAATTCTTCCCGTAAATCCATTCCGAGATGATTTGTTGAAATTCATTTTTGCCATACAAGTCTGGGGATTAGCTCCCCTCAAGTCTTATTTACCATTCCAGTTCCTTGCTGTTTCCTCGCTCTCTCTCTCTCTCTCTCCTGCACCTCATTCCATATTTAAAAGAGGACCTCAACACATTACAGCTTTAGTCAGACGGTGAACTAGGAAATCCCCGGTTTCTAGGAGAGTTTCGTGTAGGCAAAGTTGGGGTTATATGTTTGCTCGAAAATGAAGAAGAAAGGGTTGAAATGAGCGTTATCTCGTTACATCCATCCACTCATGCCACTGCCAATCTTGCTACCCTCGATCTTCGCTCCAAGAGGAACAGGTGAAAGGCTAATAAAACTTTTGTGAGAAGATAAACTTAGTTCTGGCTAACTTCCCTTTGCAAAATATTTCTGAGGGATGTTGTTGATGATACTATTGGAGTGTTGACTTCAAGAAAAGCCAGCTGGATCCTTTTTTCCTTCTCTCTTTCTCTAAAGAGGGAGCCAGGTTAGGTTTTGGAACAGATGCAAAGTTTTCGTGGAACTACTCGGTCCCACATAAGCATGTTTTACTCTCATCCATCCATCCTGGTGCAGGAATGTCAGATAGCTGCTCAAATCAACACGAAAAATCAGGCTAATTCATCAAGTTCCCCCCGGGGTCTGTGGAACACTCTCGCAAAATATGTGTTCCACTTTGTTATCACAAACTCCTCAAGTTGGAACGAGTCGAGCAGAAGAGCTTTCAAAAGGAACATGCTTGATCGGACTGGAACGTTGTCCAACTTTCTTGCCACATCAGCCTTCGCTTTGGAACACTTTCGATGCCTCTTTCTAATTTATTGGATCACCTCTTGAGTGATCCAATCAATGAAATGCTGGATAGCTTTTCTAAATGGCTACTTAATAGAAAACAACAATGGTTGGACAATTAAGCAGGTAACAACTTTGGACTTCTCCTTACAGGGCAAATATGAGTGCGTCTTTTCAATGTCATGCAAGAGGTAAATGAGTGGGTAACATTCAAAAGATACGGCTCTCCTTTAAAGAAATGGATCAATAACAATTCATAACGAAATTGAAACCTCAAAGCTGAAAATAATGGAACTCACTCATTGACCAAATCCTACTCTTATTATCAAACTTCTAAGTTTCAGGCCTTATCACGTGCCACTTCCTTTGGAACCAAAGAATTGTACTGAACAGTGGTTCTTTTTTTTTTGGTGAAACTATGTATCTTAAACTCTTTATCGAAAAATAGACTTACCTTGAAACCGAGGGAACCCATTTCTATTCAATCTTTAAACTATTATTTACTAACTTTGTTAGAATACGAGCGGTCAGTGGATAGTAAATTTTCACGTTAAGTTTTAGATGTCCATAATTGGAAAATTGCAAGTTTTTCTTGCATTACAAATTAAAGAGCAAGAGCTCAGTGTACTAGAAGAATTCTTTTTAATTTGAAGCCCTCGTCAAGACTGATGCTTTAACTCGACTTCTTTTATTGTTATCATCCCGCAAATCCGTTTAGCAACAACGCGTTATTGTTCAATCGTTCAGAATCCAGCCTCAATTGATTGACATCCATACAAATGAGTTTCTTTGATTAAAGAAAGTTTCGTTCTTTTTTTTTGTAATTTTTTTGTAAAAGAAAGTTTTGTTCGTATGTTTGAGCAAAACAATTTCACAACCCTTGCTAGAATTGCTCCTTGACACAATGACGTCAGTAGTTATGGTATAACTGCAAAAACTCTAACATGAGTGCCCCTTTTGTATCTTATAAGAACTTTTGATGAGCCTCTCGTTATGTAAGGAAAATTGAAACTTCTGGAGAGAATGTTATTACTTCAAAGAATGTTATTTGTTTTGCTCAAAAGATAAATTTGACCTTTGTATTTTTCACTGGCTGACCGCTCATCCGCTTTTACCAAGCACTTGATATTTCACTGATGCTTATGTTACATTAAATTGGGGGTGGTTTGATTGCTCCAACACTTTTAGTATTTTTTTGTGCTTTTATATTTCACCTAAAAGATAACTTCGACCCTTGTATCAGCTTTATTAATACCTTTTATTAAGGGAAAAAGACAAATGACTGTCCAAGTCGGTTTTTGCTCCCCATTACTATTGTAAGGAATGAACGTATTCTTGACTTACTTGACATAAGATGAAGAACTGTGACTCATGTTAACTTGAATGGAATGAATAAGAAATGTCGGTAGTGTTTAACAAGAAAGCCATGATATTTGCTCTTGGCACATTTTACCGCTTATACAGTACGTCCAACGTCCAGAAAATTCGTTGGAAATGTGTTAGGTGTTCCTGAGGTCGTTTCTTTCCGAGCTCTCAGTATGTTAATGGTTGATTGCTTTCCTTGGCAAGCGCTTCAGCAATTAACATATGTGTCAGGTTGAGGCTGCAAAGAACTCGCTCAACTCAAATATCGCGATGGAGATGGTATTCCGCTCTTTGTGACATTAGGGCGTGAGGAGTCGCTTTAGTTTTCCCAGCTCAAAAAAGCACTTTTCGACCTGAAATTAATTGAGCTGTCTCTTACACTGTCGTACTCTCATACTACAAACTCATGGGGAGAGCCTCTTTACCATTTTATCGTTCCAAGGCAATAAAAAACTAGTCCATTGGGCATCAAATTCAACCGCCACGATTCCTTCAAGACAGAATCGCAGATCAAGTTGGATTTATCTCCAGAATCCCCCCAGAAAGATAAAGGAGAGTGAAAGGCATTTATGTGTTCTCTCCAGACATCCTTTTTCTGATTCGATAAAACGTTTAAGGCCCTTTCTTCTGGGAGATTTCTTGGGCTTGGGAACTATCTTGGAAAAAGATCCAGCCACAATGAAGTGGGACAAACCATTCCATTTTTTTAGCTGACATGGGATTCCCTACTCATTTGAAATTTCATTGCAGAACATTGAAATCTGGTCCAAGCAAGTATACTATGTCAAAGGCAAAGGCCGATAGGCCTTGGTAATATTACTCGCACAACCACTTGAGCAGCTTCCCTGGTCCAATAACACCCTCGAAAGCTCTTGTGAAGTCTCACAAGAAATTGATATTGGATTTATTGGAAATGGTCCAAAGCAGTTGAGTTCCATCCAAGGTTTCGTGTAGAAAGGCCAACCTAGATTTGTCCATTACGTCCACTATTAAAGCGTGCTTGCCACTGCTACTCGGACCTAATCTCAAAAAAGTCGATAATTGGGACAAATTCCATCAAATTGGAACACTTTTTTTCCAGGAATTTTCCATCCCCAACTCGACTTGTGAATGTTCCACCAAAATTAAGCGCAGTTTTCGTTCCATATAAACGATAGTTCGTTGATTGTGCGTGAAAAAAAAGTCCTACCTATCTCGAAAATCGCGCCTCAAAGTCATTCTGCTCGAATGAAATGGGTTATAAATCTAAATTTGGGTACGAGATTGAGGTTTGAAAGTCGTCAAAGGTCTATTCAAGCCTTAATGGCCGGTATAAGGAAGCGCAGAATGGACAAAAGAAACAAAGACTCACTTATTTTAGTTTTAGCCCTCACCATCCTGCGAAAAAATTGGCTTCACAATAAAGTACTTTCGACGTTGGAAATTCAAATCAAAAATCTTTAAAATTTTATTGACTGCTTTTTCAAAGACTTATGTTTCCCTCTTTAATGGTTTAGATTCGAACCTTATGGAAAACTGTGAAGTATGAGTGTGATTCTGTCTCACAGCTTAGTTGATATAGTTTGAATTTAGTTTGAATCAGTATAACTTTATTTCGACCTGCTAAGTTTCGCGTACGACTTGCCGATTGATTGACCTCGAACAAGTTTGGAAATAATTTGCAAGAGGCCTAGAGTAATGAAATGTTTAGGTCCATCACTATCATAATTCGACGGCGAAAGTTTGGAAAATCAACATGACAAATTTGGTGGCAAGTTCATGCCATTTCGAGTC
Organism: Tigriopus japonicus; assembly: GCA_010645155.1. Taxonomy (NCBI): domain Eukaryota; kingdom Metazoa; phylum Arthropoda; class Copepoda; order Harpacticoida; family Harpacticidae; genus Tigriopus; species Tigriopus japonicus. The sequence continues at coordinate 6,460,659 of CM021320.1, read as the reverse complement.
ATGTGCTTCAACTTATCAATATTCAAAGCATATTGTGACAAATTACTCGTCCGTCTACAAGACCAAAAAAGTTGGAACCAGTCACTCCATTTGGCTGCATTGTTTCCATTTGCCACCATAAGGACCGTTGAGGCCTTTAGTTGTTAATCGCAATTTTGTATGAACTGAACCCCACAAAAGGCCGTCCTTTAGAGCCATCCCAACAAACACAAGGCAGACTGAGTTTGAATTGAAGTTCACTCGAGCATGTTCCACCATTTTTTTTTCCTAGAGAGAGAGAGACAAATTCCAATTTATGGTCGGTTTGAACATATTGTGCGCATTTGAGTGGTGTGTTCTTAGTATCCAGAAACACTTTCTCGGGTTCATGTCCATTTATTTTAGTGAACTTGCGAAAAGGCCGTTCAAATCCACCGCAGACGAGGGCAAAAAGCCTCTTATGCATATTTGTAATAAGCTAAAAGCATCCTTGTTCCATGACTCCCGAGTCCTTTTCTTGCTTCTGTGTAGTGTTCTCTTCCTGTTCCATGGGCAGACTTATTTTTCCACATTAAAGTTCGAGGAATCACTGTCCGAAAAGGCACTTGTTCCATACGGGACACTTTCAAATTTGGAACAACCTTTATGAACGGGTCCAAATTCCGCTAGGAAAGGTCCAGTGTTCCTGTTGAGCGAATATGTCGACACAAACCAGATTGGAACAAAACTTGATCTTTTTTCCTGTGCACTTAGCATATTGTGAGAGCTCGACGAATTGGAGACGGTGAAGAAAGAAGGAGTCAAAAGTGAATGGTGTTAAAAAGTTGAAACTGGAGTTTTTATGGAAGCTCGAGATCCCATTTTGAAAAGCGAAAGAGGCCAGTCAGTCTTTTAGTACATACTCTCTCTATCTCCGTAGTAGTAGTGTGAACAACCATACGTGGATATACGTGGCAAAAACACACACAGAAGTTTCTTGCCAAGTGAAATGGATGACTTTCAGATGGTTAGGTGTCATAGACCAAGAGGATAGAGCCTTCTGAGCCCTGGGATCAACGATGATCTGTCACCCATTCCATCCCAGTTCAGTCCACCAATCCCAAACAGGGAATAAAAATCAAACTGATGCACCCAAGCTTGCTATAGCCAAGATTTAATGCGTCTTCACACTTCACACCCTCTCTTTTCCTCCTTCGATATAAACGATTGTCCGTTCAAGCAGAATTGCCTCATTCCCTTGAATGACTTTCCAATTCACAACATTGGGTGTTTGGAACTTGGAACCCTCCCCTAGCAGTCGTAATATCTTTGGGATATGGTCCATTATTTAGCTGTTGATTGGCCAGGGGGTCAAGACTAACTATAAATACATTCCACATTCCGGTCAGATCGAGAGCCAAGTTGTTTGGGAGTTATTCTGGTATGGGTTTCATCAACTATTCATGGTGTTCGCGTTCCGAAAGAGGAAATGGGAACAAGGAGATCAGCGAAAGACGGTGTAAAAGAAGGGACAGGATGGGAAGTAAAGGGTGAAATGTGCCCGATGTGCATTAATTAGCTACCCCCTCCCATCTCTTCTGAGTTCGATTGGAGAGGCGCTCTAGAGATAGCCAGACCTACTTGGAATCCTCTTGGTTTTGGCAAGTCTACTACTTCCGTAATGTACTCTAAGAATCCGCCAACCGAAAGGGGGATATTATTCCATTTACACACTGACAAACATCATCCCTTCCTGTGAGTTCAATTTTTAGCCGGGGGATGATCCCCATAGACACTGCAGAGCATCTTTGTTGGCAAGTTTTGAGAGGAAAATATTTTTGTTCCTTACAGAATTGTCATGAACTTGCAGTTTTCAAGCCCTCAGGGAAAGTTGGGAGATGGTCCTTATTTTTTATTCCTAGACCGCGGCATAATAACAAAAGGACACAAATACAGCGTACTCGGTGGAGTATAATCTAATTTACGTTAGACTTGAATTGTAGTTTGAAAGGCCGTTGCAAGGAAAATTTCAATTGTCACGAATTTCGTGAGGCCTGAACTCACTGCTCGACTTTATCTTAATTGAAAAGTACCTGGCAACAGTCGCATATTACCGACAGAACCAAACGCACTTCAAGAGAAATGAAATTGACCTCAAGACGGCGAAAGAAAGACAGGAATCGCCTTCTTTTGAGCAATTTGAGCAATCAAGTTGGATGGGGCGGTTTTTTTAGTTTTGCCAAGTTTGCAACAATTCCAAGTAAACACCTGAAGCAAAAAGACCCTTGATTCACTTCGCACAGAAAATGCCAACGTCTAGTTCGCAACAATATCAGTGTTTTGAGGATGGAATTTCAAAATGACCGCAACGTACTCAGTAAGAAAAGGTGGAACTGATTGAAAGAGTTCCCAACAGCTTATCTTTAAACAGTAGTCATATTTTAGGCACTAATCTCTGCTGCATTTGTTTCGTCAGAACGTGGTCTGGCATATTGTTGCAACAAATATGACTCAAGTCGCACTTTTAGTGCTGGAACACCATACCTTTTTGAGAGTCCATGGCAAGAACTGTTCGTATGCTAGGGAAAATATCGACAACTATGGGAAAGAAAATTGCCTCAATTAAAACCAATCATTAGCTAATAAACAATAAACAATAATTGACACAATAGAGCAATCAAGGAAATAATCTGTTGTAACTCAAAGTAGTACCTATCATCTACGATTTAAACGCCTGTGTTTGACTTTCGAAAATGGTTGAGAATACAATATTTTCCAATCTCACATTTGGGCATCCTCCCAATCCCAACAATAAAACGCTTCTTATTTGTACTCTTCCAACATGAGAGGGTTATGGATGAAGCTAATTCTTGTGAAGCATGTGGCTTCATCTACCGACTAATGGACTTTATAGCGTTGGAAAAGATCGTATCTAACCACATACGAGTTGGATAGAAAGTTTTTCTTTGACAAAGCCGAACTTTGGCCTTTTCTTTCCTTCCTGTTCGCCTTTTTCATGCTTGTCCCAAAAACAACCATTTAACTCGTTATGGGGTCCATTGGCGATTTCGAGCCAATGCAACGGATTGAATCTGGTTCCAACGAGTGAGGATCGTCAATATTAACGAGAAAAATATTCAAATCTCGTCGTGAATCTCATTTGCCCAAGTAGGTGAGGCCGATCCCCGTTCGTTCCCACCCACCCACCCCAAAAAAGATAGTAGTCAATACCTCCACCCTAATACATTCCTCATGTTCCCAATGCATCCCATTCAGATGAGTAAACAAATCGTTGTCCCAATGTGCTTATCCTGTTTAGTCTTGAGTCATTTCCGCCAGTTCCAGAGGGAGAGTGAAGGAGGACCAAAAAGGGGGTTGGAAGACGTTGTTCCCTCTTGAATGATTCTCCCTCGAGAGTCCCTTCTTCAGTCTAGGATGGAACAGGGAACCTACCCGCACAGACAACTAAGTAGATGCCTTCGATTTTGTACGTACGTGAGGGCCTGGAATGTTGCTTTCTAATCAATTTGCTCACCCCGAGAACCGGAATGGAAATGGAGCGACATGAAATTTGGACCAGGCTTTTCCAATATGAAAAGCCCGGCCTATTTGGCTCCCTTTTCCATTTTGCTGATAGGGTTGGAACGAGGATGGATACTTCCTGGATGGCTTGGTTTTTTCCCGTGGTAATGATGGGCAAAGTGTGCCAATGTACTACGAACAAGTACGGTTGTTTGGGTCCCAGGCAAAGAAGGACCCTTGATTATTGCCAGTCCACAACTCATGGGCAAACGAGGGGTGTATTCGATGGTCACTGGTTGGAGCAATGGTTTCCATTAGGGTTACTTGAACATACGTACGCAAGGGTATAAACTTATTGCTCTCAGCCACTTTCTCGAAAAACATGTGATTTATGGGATGGACAGCTTTAAGTGGAATTGGCTGCCCAAGAGCATATTTCTCTGGAGGAAATTTCAAGTGGAAGACCCCAAAAAACCATCCCGATAAATCAATGGGAACGAATTCTGGGCTGCCAGTGTTGAACAAGGTGAAAGTAAGTACATATCAGCATATACTACATAGTATTTGCCCTACATGCATGTCCGCAGGGCACTTTCATCACACTCGTTGAAACAATCCCTCGGCTTTTGAGCATGAGTTATGGAACCCGTGTGAGACCTGAGAGATGAGTTAGTTGCCTTGGACCTTTGGCGTCTCGTGTTTCCAGTTTCTGGGGACGAATAATGGTCTGGAGAGTCACCTTGTAAGGGTTACTGTACATACGTATGCACATGATACTCGTTTATAATGGATACCCAGAGATTTCTCTGGCGAATTTTTCTGTTCCGCACTCTTTGAAAGTTTTCTCGTCTTCCTTTCCTGTTCTCTTAGGTCGTACAAAAGAGTGCCTAGGAACTTGTTGGAACCTGCAGGAACACTCGCATCCCATGGGTGTTGGTTTAAAAACGTAGCGAAACTCACTGGCTCTCTGGTCCTTTTCCCTCTCCTTCTCCATGAGCTCAGGTTCCACTCTGTTGTACATTGTTCCCCTGTATTTCAACATACCAAAGGAAATGCTTCAAAATTTACTCTTGGCTCAAGGAAAGAGCCACAGATAAGGTTTTGTTTGAGTTTCCAAAACAAAGTCCTCGAAGGTTGAGGGCTCCAGCTTCCTCTTTGCATTATTTTAATGTTCCATGCCAATTTTCTTGGCTAACTTCACAGGCGCAAAAGACCGTTATTCCTTCTTTCTTGGCCTTTGTCTCCCCTGAACAAAATCTGGCTCGCCTCATTTTCAAACTAACTCCTTCCTCATAAACGCGCCCATCCTTTCTTCGCTTTTGTCTTTCTTTAGGGTCTATCTTTGCCCAGAAAATGTGACTTTAGGATAG
>CM021320.1:6412742-6448641 GCA_010645155.1 Tigriopus japonicus | reverse complement strand
AAAACTGACTTACACGGCAAGAAAAGACTAATGAATTGCCTGTAAAGAGGATTAAAACTACTGTCCATAAAGTAGACAAAATGTGTAGCCCAATTGAGGGGAAACAGCTGCACCCTTGTGCAAAACGGCAAAATCTACAGAGTTAACAAACGGAAAAGCCGAATAAGCAAGAAATGGTCAGTGGAACATATAAATTTAAAAAAAGCCAAAACCGCCTTTTTTCAATAGAGCAATATTGAAAAGCAGATTTGCTGACATTAATTCTTCGAATAGTCAGATAACCTTTTCAATCCAATTTTCTTTCTTTGTGTCAGGAAACTCTACAAGTTAAAATGGAACTGTGGATCATATTTTGTTGCCCAAGTTTTGGCGTTGAACTTTTTTAAAAGTGTCTATTTTATTCCAAATTTGAGAAAAAAGCTTCAAATCTAAGAAAAATTCCAAGTTTTGACTTATTAGACGAAAAAAGTTGAGTGAAATTGCCGGATTAGACGAAAAAAGACGACTAAAATCCAAATTAGACGAATAAATTTGTCGCGACGAATAAGGGTAAAAAAGACGAATAAAGACGAAAAAAGACGAATAAGTTTATTCGTCTTAAGTTCCTGTCCCTACTCATCATTCTAGTTCATTAATTGATAAGATGGCTCCGATCGATTCATTACAAAAACCATCATTCAGATTTACATTACACTTGATAGTGTCTCAGGAATAATGAATCGAGTTTTCATGCAATCTCGTTCAACCGGCCAAAGCAAAAGTGGCGTCAAATCCGCTCGAAGGAAGAAAGACCAACAAGAGACGAAGGAACAGGATCCCCGAATAGAGAACCAACCCATTCTTATATTGTCTTGGCTGGTGCCAGTAAATCTTTTCTTCTTCGGCCACTAAATCACCGGAAATTGAAAGCACTTCCAATCAGCTGACTTTCAGTCGGCCTTCCCCGAGAAGACCACCCTTCCTGTTCCGAGCCCAATGAAATCAAAGGGGACTTTTCTAAGGCCTCGGCCATCAATTGGATCCCTGGATCTTGGCACTTGATCAAGGACACGGGAGAATCACTCCGCCAAAAAGCCTCAAGTTAAAGAAGTTGACCTACGTGAACGAACGTATGGCACGATGAGATTGTGCCGATATGGCACCACCAAGTGTTGTTGTTGGTCTTCTACTTCTCTAATACCATCGTGGGTAATTCACTCTAGGGTTCGGGCTCGGAAATCTGGGGCAACGACCCCCTCGTACGAACGAGGTAGTTGCCGCTACATAACCAAACATGGATGTGGAAGCGGCTGAACAAGAAGATATGGGATGTCAAGAAGTGACAAAAGGCTTGTCAATCCCCAAAGAAGTGAAGCCACGAGAAACAGAAGATGGATACAAGTCAGTGCTCTTGGCGGATGGCCATCCCTCCTCCCCTTTCTCTTCCCGCCTTTATCTGCAGTGAAGAACACAGAGGGCTCTTTTTCACTTGAAGCAAAGAGGGGTGGGTGGGTGAATGGAATCCGATCCATAACCAGACGCCAGAAAAAAGTCCCCTTGAGGAAACGAAGGGAATATTTCCCGTCTCATTACATCTGATATTACCCGCCGTTTAGTCGGGACAATGGAAAGTGGGTAATGTATGGGATTTTGCTTCGCGTCTTCACGTCTGTGCAGGAAATGTGATGGAACAGGGTGCCAGGGGATTCGTTTCAGTTTGTTCCAAAATGAAGGGAGAGGGTGGAGGGGAGAATCTGAATGGACCACTGAAGACAGTTAGTTCAAAGGAACAACTCCTCAGCCTTGTTCGGAACTAGTTCAACAATGAAGGTTGGAATAACATCCAACTAGGATTTCCTTAGTGAAGACCTCGAAGCCTGCCGTCCAAGATTAGGATGTTTAATCCGCCATCATCATTTAACGTGCCATCTCTGGGGCACACTCACACTTTGTCACTGTCATTAGAGTCGCACAACTTGTTCCTCGCAAAACAGAAACAAGAAGAGCAACGAGAAGGATGATATCGCATAAAAGTTTTACCCTACGTCCACAGCTGGCACTTGTCTCGATGAGTGTACAAGGAACACAAGGTCTCTGAAAATAGCTTGGATTAGCCCCAAGTTCTTTCGTTGGGAGACCCATCTGGTCCAAGGGGCCTGCCTCTCACTCTAAAAGCGATCCCTTCGGTCCTCCATCATTCGAGCAATTTATGATTCTCCATGGTCGTTCAGAAAACGTGTCTCGTTACAAGCTACTTGAGAATGGATGGATAGACGTGTGTGTGTTATTTGCCTTGAAACTTTACTTAATAAAATGGTTGTGCTTGAAACACACAGGTTGATTTTGATTTTAATGTAAAAATTAGAACCATAAAGTAGCTTTACTTTGTCAGAAAAAGGGAAACGGTAGAATAGGATGGCATCCAAGGAGAAAGAAGTCCTAGCCTTGACCGAGGGGATGGGCATAATTGAAGTTCCGCTATTTCTATAGATTTCGGACAAGGCGTCAATCATAATAAATCATTCTCCACTTTAGTCTAACAACCAACCACTCTCCAGATCCATTACCAAAAAGGAATTATAGCCAAAACATATTTCGTCCCAAAGCATATTTACGGACGTTCCACATTCCTACAATGCTCCAGCCATTGCACACGATCAGAAACCTTGGCAAACTTTTTTTGTCATATTTCCCCAACTTCATTAGTCACTATTGAGTTCGGAAGAAGGAAGAGAAGAAGGAGGGACGATCCAATCAAGAGGCCAGCCTCTCCAACAATTGGAACAAGCCCCGACTCTTAATTTGATTTGACGCCCCAACTCGCCGCATACCTCACATACGTAGGGTTGTACGTACTACATACTACTTGGTACACTACTTGAATGAAACCACATGTGGGTGTGGATGTGTTTGTGTATCTGCAGGACCGGTTGAAATACTAAAAGCAAACAATAGAACACGACCAAAGGAGAGAATGTCTCCCTTCGTATATCTGGTTGCCTTCTTCCTTGGTTGGTACTTGGTAGTCAAGCAACGCGGGGATGGGTTTGGATCGAGGCTTTGATGAGGCCAAGAGCCTCGTCTTGATTGAGACAACGGGGAGATGATCAAAGCAAGCTCTTCTGGGTCTGACAGGAAATCTATTCTATCAAAACGAGGACAGAATAAATAATGTATTTTCCAAGGCAATTAGATTATAGCCTGAGGAGGAAGACGTCTGAAGGACCACAAAACCATCACGGATATCTCGAACACAACGGAGAGATCACAGTCAAAATTGATCAAGTTTCAATCATCTACTCTAGTCAAGGTGTCTTTTTAAAATGAACGTGGATCAACTAACTAGGTACACAATTGTTCCAAGGCAATCTAGGAACCCAGTCCTTCTTGATACACAAGGGCCATGTTGCATTCCAATTGAAAGCTCAGTGGAAGAGTCTTTCTTGTTGGGATCAAGATCCAAGAGGACCAAGCTATGATATTGAAACAAATTTATTCACTACAACCCATCATTTTTCCTTTCTCATATTTCGTTTTTTTGGCCCTCATTCTCACTGAGTTAGGAACAAGAGAAACAGAACATCCATATTGACTTGATTGAAACGAATTGCAAATGAACTCTCGGGCTTCTTGCAAAATTGGGTAATGGGACGACAAAAGGTGGAACTACGTCCACTGCACCAATGCCCTTGAATGGAAGCAAGTTCAACTGAAGTGAAGAGCAGGGTAGAGTCGAGTTAGTTGGGGGAGAACGAGTTGCTGCATACATTTAGAGGGAAATGTGAGACAAATGAAGAAATTATGCATCGCCCTACTTCCTGAACCCATTTCAACTTCCTTGGCCCACCTGATCACCCAAGGGTGGTGAGTCTGTGAACTTAAGGAACACATGACTGACTTCCACTTTCTGGCCATTATTTATGCTATTCTAGGCACTACAGTAATCGAATTCAATCCCGGTTTTTATCGCTAAAAGCAAAGGCAAACGAGGAAATCCAAGTCAGTGAGAAAGACCTACTGCAGCAATTATTTAAATTCCATGCACTCTTCCACTGAGAAAGGATCCCCTTTTTGCCGCTGGAATTTAAGGTGAGAGCAAAGGCGCATCTAAATTACTCCTCACATACAATACATATGAAGTCCATTCCACGACAAGGCTGCCTTTTTGCTTCCTTTCTTTCGTTTTCAGATAGGTCTCTTTTCCACGTGGAAACTTGGGTGATGGTGGTAAGGAAGAAAGATATATCTTGACTTACCGGTGATCCAAAATTGTGCCCCATCTCATGGGCCAGGGTCACATGGGACACAGCGGGAGGGACATGCTTGCCATAATTGAGCAGGGTTATAATCCCGGTGTTGAGGGACTTCAGACTCCCACGGTAGTGCTAAAAAGTAGAATAAAGTTCACATTCATTTAAAATTCCATTAACTTCTTAGCCCGGCGTCGTCTGTCCGGGGTTTGCCCCGTTCATTTACTCCTTGACTTTTGGTTCCGAAGTGAGTACAAAAAATGGATGAAAATAAAGAAGACTCCTTGAAGTCCATGGTGTTGTTTAACGTGTACAATACGCCTATCGGCGTTTTCTCCGTTCGGAACGTGCTTTATGAGCCCTGACAAGTGCAGAGGATAGAAGTAGCAGTAGTTTTGGCCAAGTCATGAGATATATCTGCAATGTTATTATTCAAGACAAGATTATGCCAGGCTTTGTACCGTGAATGGTGCCAGTAAATGGACCTTGGCCTCTCGGTAAGAAAAAGCGCTTCCCGTCTTTGTATCCAAAGTCGTTAAAATATCTTGGAGGCATTGGCCCAACTTTTTGATATAAGCCGTCAGTGAGATCGGCTTTGGGGAGAGGACAACGGGGAAGGAAGAGAGAAAAAAAGATGTGAGCTAGCTTCGTATAGACTAGCTATCTCGCCAGGATAGCAAGCAGATAGGAACAGGGAGTTGGGAGTTCGGATCCCTCTCTGGATGGCTGACTGAGAAAAGACCCTTCCCATCAAGAGTCGTCTCTTCATCCGACAATGTTCAGAGCTTGGGTTGGATTCTTTGGAGGTAGCCGAGAAGTAGTGTACCGTGGAACCACGTTAATGCCAACACGCTTTGGCGTCTTGTTGAAGCTCACTTCCAAAACCCCTAACCGTCTCAGATCCAAGAGAGAAAAGCTATAAAATTCAATGTGTATAGTTTCTTAGAACCCGTCCACGTAAGAAGTGCCGCCGCGACTTTTGGGGATTTGACACTCAACTCGCTGCTGGGGAGGGACAATATGGGCTTTTGCTACACAATCGAAGACGTAATGGACAACCACAAAGAAACCGGATTTCCCTCGCTTGGCCCCAAAGCCTGGGCTTGACTTTCGGGACAGTGTGCAGATAATGGCTTACAGCCCAAGAATAGAAGCTTTGCACTAACGACCACCACCTACGGCGAGTTCAGTGCCAATATTGTGATCGCAAAAACGACTTAACTCGAATCGTGGCGGGGGCTTTTGATCCACAAAGGACCTCGATCGCCTGGCCTTTATTTGCCCACCTAACACTAATGGTCCTCCTTCTTTTTCTCGCGTACCAAATATATTCATGACAAAATGTGGAGCTCAACGTGATGTTGGAAATCCAGACCATCATTATTACCAACCAGAGCTGACTTCACAACCCAAGACCAAAGGGGAACCGTTCCAGTCATGGTGTTCCACGTACTTCGCGCAAGAGAACCCGAGACCGGATATGCCTATCGGATTATCGGCTATTGACTTTCGAAACTGGATACTGCTACTCTGCCGTCAGTGCCACATCCAGATCATTTCCGGACTTGCAGCCTTGTGAGTCAGCGCCTAATAGCCTTTGCCAAAAGAAGGCCCTTAATTCCGACCCTTGGAATTGCATTTTGCTTACATAAGATATTTGGGATGGGGGCTCGTTCGAATAAAAGAACCCCATTAAGGGTCAATGGTATACTCTTGGGCTATGAAGGAAGAAAAAGAAGAAGCAGCAGAAGGAGGGCGGTTTCCAATAAGGTTATATGCGTCCTCCTTGAGCTCGTTAAATGGGACATTTTGGCCCTGAATCTCCTCCTTTCTTCGCAGGGGCAAAAGAAACTACCAAACACCAATATCATAAAACTTGATTTGAATAGATGTAAAGTGATGGCTTTTGCTTGGGTCTTGAATTTTTTTTATTTTTTTTTATTTTAGAACCCAAAAGCCATTTTCCACGGCTTGTACGGAAGGAGAGGCTATTTGCCAATCCATTGGGTTTTCGGGCAATAACTCGCCAAAAGAGGAAAGTTTTATTGCCCAAATCTCTTGAGACGGATCTTTGAAGGCTCCAAGAATGCGTACACTTTGCTGAAGAGTGCTCCAATTTGAGAGGTAGATTTTTATGAGCCAAAAGGATCACACCCTCGAGTATTTTATTACTGCAGTGATTCATAAATGCTCAAACACTCTAAAGGGGTGTGTTCTTGCCATGGTCTTGCTTAGTTCTGAGCTCACCCAAGAGATTGGAATCAAGGAGCAGAGCAGCTGGCTTGGATCAGTATTAATCATGAAATTGAGCAAAAACTACGGCATGACGAGCCAATTCATCAGAAGCACAAAAACGTGGAGAAAGGCCATCAACAAGGCCAATTTATCTCCAATTACTTATCACTCACCCACACATACTAGACGGAGAAAAAAAAGAAAACTGACAGTACGGATGGAACAAAACAAGGATCTTTTTTTTTAGACACGGAAACTTTGGGACTCACGAAAGATTTTTTGAGCCATTGCTCTGGATTTGGAACCAAATACTATTTCTCTCCAATACTGCGGTAAATGAGTGGAACGTTCATTTGGACAATTGGAAAGGCCTGATGAAGGAAGGTCTTTCAGCTAAAGTCATTAGCCAGATCCAATGGACAACCTCAAATAATAATGGGTCTTTCTGGAACTACATGTGTCGTATGGAAATCCAATATTATGCCTGAATAACAAGGCTAACACGACAACAAAACAGTGGTGAACAATCAACAAATCTTGTTGTGTCATGGCGTGGATCCACCTATTCTCCAACATATTTGTAAGTTTTCCAATATCTCTCATCCCAAAGACCGCATGAAGTTCGTTTCCCATTGGATTAGAGAAGGAAGACTCATCCTTTGGAAAACAGGCCGTCAGCATTTCTTCGCTACTTGTGGAACACACAGACTCTTGATGTTCCGTCTATCCAATAATACAAAGTTTTCTCACAACAAGTCTCGAAATAACCTCTGATGAGTATTCTGGAGCCAAAGAGAATGAGTAAGTGAGAGAGAGGGGTCTTCATTAAAGGTCTTTATTACTGGCCTTGTTTACCCGACAAACAAAGTGAGATGGTCTTTTGTCCCCACTTAGAATGCTCGTTTGTTCCAACGTGCCTCTCGAAAACTAAGAAGGGCCCCTCGTCACTTACTAACATCAAGGATATTCAGGGAACGCTTTTGAAGGGCCCGGTTAATAGTATTCAGTGTTTTTGTTTGCCTCACGTTTGGAAGTAAAGAGAACTCAACATGAACTCCGACACCAAAACGGTTCTGGAACGGCGCAGATATCGATATCCAAACGCCATTTCTGGCATCATTTGCTTCCGATACCTCATCACCTCCAAGTTTTTTCCAATATGAACCGCTTAACACGGCATGATCCTCTGGTTCAAGGGTCATCAACAAAAAGAACAACATCATCATCAACAACAACAAGAATAACAACAACAACTGGGACGACGAAGCTTTGCTGGAAATGTATTTTTGTTGTTGCCACAGCCTACTGAAGGCCAGAAATAATCACCCATTTGTTGTGGCGGGACGTTTCCCTGAGGATTCTGTTTAACGAAAGAAGGAAAATATTTTCTCTTCCATCTCTCAGTTCACCAAGAAGTGAGATGGAAAGAGAGAGCGAATGAACCTCTCAAGGAGTTCCAAGTTGATCCTCTTCTCTTCTGCTCAAACCAACCTCAGCTGAAGATTCATTAGTATGGAAGTAGGGAAACGAGAAGAGGGAATAAAATTGCAATAAGTGGGATGGTGCTGAACTTGGCCTTGGAGGATCATCGTGAAGCCGAGGACCGTGCCAAAATTGAATCCACATTGACGGTTATTTCCAGATCAGAACCACTAATGTATACAGAACTAACAAGAGTCCTCCAAAATTTGCGGCAAGTCCAGCCAAACGAACCACCCAGAAATCATCAGACCGACCGACCACGCCAAGCATTTTTTTTTATTTCGTACGTAACGTTCGTGGGCAGCAATTAAAACGGAAATGAAGGGACTTTAAAGGCCATTGCCTTGCACCAATGTCTTATCTGGAAGGCCATTTCCTACACTCGGGGATGACTCCCCTAGTTTCCTCTGGAGTGTGTACGTAATACAGGGAACTTCACCAAGGTCTCACTACCACAAGCAGCCCAATGGGCGATGCCAGTTAATACCCATAAAAACCCTGATATGGTCCAACACCCAACATCAATTAAAGCGATATCCAGACAAAAGAACTTTCAGTGAAGTAAGATATTAAACTGGACCTGACAATGGCACCATACCTTCCCAAAAGAATCTAAATTTACCTACAAGTAAATAGAAAATAAAGTTGTATCCAATTGATTTTAGAGCAATCTAAAGAAATGAGAAGCAAAAAGCGGTGTTCTTGCAAGGACCAATAGAAACATTGATTCAGTCCAGACGTTCGAAAAAATTGGCGCTGGTTTCTAAGGCAACTTCGAAATGAGTTGAACCAGACTTTGTGTTTGGAACTAAAGAGCTTCAGGCCATTCATTTACGTAGGTATCAAGAAAAGTTCTTAGTTTCATCCCTCTCCGCGAATAAATTAGTCCTCCTCCTTATCTTTACGACGGGTATTATATCCCCAAGACGAATTTGCCCTGTGGGCAAGTTAGACAAAACTTCCTCGTGGAGCAGTACTGAAGGTTGAAGTTGTAAATTTGAACAATTCATATCAATCTGGCTAATCTTACCCCATTTCGCTCACAGACTCCTCCGGCATTCTTGAGATCGCCCGTCCACGCCAAACCCAAGGTTCCACCTTCAAAGTCTCGATAGGTGAACATGTAGGCCAGGCAAAAAGCATCGTAGTTCTCCTCTGAAAGCATACAAAGAAGGAAAACATGAGCTTGAATGGTTGTCGGTGTAACCTTGATCCAATGCCACAGTCATACGTAATACATGAGCTTACAGTTATATTCATCATTAGACTGATGAATGGGAACTTGCGCTAATGGGTTTCTTGAGCCAAGAGAGCCTTGATTTCGAAGATGAAATGGAAAGGCGGAATTTTCCCATGGGTCGAATTAGGAGTTAAAACATACAATACACAAGGCAGATTAGGTGTTGATAGTAGAAGTATCTTGATGACTTTTCCACATCAACACCGAGAACCACTTCCAGACAACAGGAGCGATACATCACTCGTCTATACGGATACGTTAAGTGTGTAGGGAGGACGAGGAGGAGAGCATACTGAGCTACTAGCTCTGTTCCATGGACAGGGAGAATATATCATAAATTATTCGCTCATAAATTGGAGATGGAAACGCTTTAGAATGGAGAAAGAGAGACAGAGAGCGAGAAGAAGGAACCGTAGGCTGGTCTTTGGTTGGTGCATTACAACACCAATGCTCATCTATTAACTACGTCGAGAACAGAATGAGGACCGAGGCGATATGTGGATGAGAGGGAGGAAAAAACTACTGCATCACTTTCGTCATTACAGCATCCCCTCTTTGTATGTATGTACATTCACCAATGTACAAGTACTGGCCTACAGTGCCCTACCTTGTTCCACGCTCATAAGAAAAAGAAGGAACGAAGGGGAAAAAAATCGAAAACCCATTCAGAATGGAAATCACATGCAGAGGCAGTAGAGTGAGTGTACGAGAGGGACCAAGTGTAGGGTCGTCGCCCATCAATCCAACAAACCATTACACATTCTGAAACATTCCCAGCCTTCTTTCATTTCCCCCTCGTTTTGGGTGGGTGTATTCCCTTGGAAAGCCGCATACAAAAAGGTCAAGTTAGTTGTGCCTAATTGCTCCCAATGAATAGCTCGTTGCTCTGGTTCTTCAACGGCTGGCTGCCTTGGTTGGTTTGGCGCCTGGTTCCCTCTTTCCCTTTGTGGAAACTTTCAAGCTAATGGACATCATTATTCTAGTGTTCCATGGAGCTTGTAGGCATTATGGGCCAATTCTCTTGAGCTTTCAATAACCCATCATGGGGTCCTCAGTCCTCTGGCGTCCTCGAACTCATTTCCATTCCCAGACAGGCCGAAAGAGATAGATGTTCGTTCAAGCCCAATCTGGTGGCCACTTTGAGTTTAAAAAAAAAATAGTGAATGGAACTCATCTGTGGTGGCTTTTAATGCACCAAACTGGCTTTTCACCACGA
Source organism: Tigriopus japonicus (assembly GCA_010645155.1). Classification (NCBI taxonomy): domain Eukaryota; kingdom Metazoa; phylum Arthropoda; class Copepoda; order Harpacticoida; family Harpacticidae; genus Tigriopus; species Tigriopus japonicus. Next base: position 6,438,239 of record CM021320.1, on the reverse strand, counting down.
TGAGGGGATCAAGGCAGCAATATTGAATGAGAAGAGAGCGACGAGCTCAGCGGGGTCATCCAATGCATGATCCCACCCCATCTTTTCCCCTCGTGGTTAATAATGCGCAGAATCTTCATCAAGGTTCATGGACCCTTGAAATGATCCATTCGCCCATCGCCCATTTATAAGGGGTTGGCATATGAGCGTAAGAGCCATCAGGAGATGATGAGAAAGAACTGCAAAGTGCGATTACAATCGGACACACTACTTCGGTGAGGGTAAGTAGGCTTGCATATAAGTCATGCTGTTTGCCAAGTCGTAAATCAACGCGGAATTATCTTTTCCTTGTTCTTCAGAGTGCAACAACAACACCCACAGTCGGCAAACTTTGTTCCCTCCGTTCTCCGTGGTCTTGCGGGAAGACGGGAAGAAAATGATATATTTTTATTTTGCACAATTTATGACCCCCTCCATCACGTTTCGCCTATCGCAAGGGCTCCTTATTTCTCAATACAAGTTTTGGGAGACGTTTTTCATTGGAACTTCTTGTTCCCATAAGTCTGACTGATTGATCCATTGAGGTTCAGAGTGACCCTGGTCATTAATCACTGGCATTGGTCTTGTATAACATATTGATTCATGGGCCATGGGGAAGGGGAAAGAAAGATTACCCCGTTGTTACTCTCACCACCACCACCACGCTTCCAATCCTCCGAGCAACAATCGGATCAACGCGACATCAAGAGAGGTAAAAATACCATCTTGGTTGCCCGTCAAAGACTTGGGGAGGATGGGGAAGTAAGATGGAATATGCACAAGACATCTGGTAATAGCTCCACATGGATCTAGAGAGATTTTCTCTCTTCGTCTTTTTGTGGGATTGACACATGGAACCCCTCTTGGGCTTGTGTTTCGTACACGAACATGTCTCCCCTCCTTCATCCACTCACAATTTATGCGCCACAAATGCAAATTTCCTTACCTCAAAAGTTTGGCCATAAACAAAATTATTTGTCCGGACGCCCATCTTTTTTGCGTAGCTTCAAATTAGATTGCTGTCGAGGATCATGTGTCCAAGGCCATCCATTTATCAAAAGTGAACAAAAAGAGCCATCAGAGTGACTACAACGAAGGACCAACGAGGATAAAAAGTGTACATCAATGTCCAATGGTCAACAACGACCACCGCAACGAACACGCCGGCGACAACGATGGCCAGGATCGTCATCATCATCAAGATGATGACGCCGGTTGTGTCCTGGGTCCAGTGTTGTTCAACGAAATTGATGATGGTTGTTCAAGTTGAGAGACCCCTAGAGAAATTGAATTACACGGGGACACACGAAAATGGTTCAAGGGAGTAGCCTTCTCCCTCCCTGCCTCCCTTGGCCCTTGGCTTGACGGGATAAATTTTTCAAGACACTAACATCAATCACAAATTTGGAGGGCAGATCCATTAAGGAATTGGACCACAACGATATTTTCCATGTTTCCAACCTCCTTCTTCCTTCCCCTTTCAAAGGAGAAGGGGGAAAGGTCGGTCGAAGGCCAACTATGTGCCAATTTCACCTGTCACAGGGTGCCAATAAAGTCTCAGACGCCAGCCCCCTTCTCATCCTAAATTGGCCCAATCATTGAGGCTCGAAGAAGATTCCTAATCTGATTACAAAGAACGGAATGCAAGGCCAGCAAAGACTTCAAGGATCTTCATCCCAACCGAAACAACGAACCTGTGAAGAAGGAAAACGCCAAGAACAGCAACAACAAAACGTAGGGAAGCAACCAAACCAACGGAAAGATCTGGCTTTGACCTTGGCCGATGTGAGGTTAGAGCAAAAAGAATCGCTGAAGAAGGAACATCGGGATTCTCGCTCTCTTTCTGATTTTGGGAGCCGGTTTTTGTTACCTCTCGTTTTCAACTTTTGGACCTTGGACCATTAAGTTAAATGGTGCTTAGGTACATTTCAAATGGAAGGAAGCCATTTATTACTCGGAGAGGAACTTTCCATGACGACGACCACGACTATCAACCCCCTTCTCAAGAGCCAAAGGGAAAAGGCTGCACATCCCACAAATGCTGTTATGCAAACCCCCAGTGGAAATGATGAGCGTTGTCGAAGGGCACTCAATTAATGGGTCTCTCTCCCTCTCTAGCTCGCTTTTGGCTCTTTCCTGTCCATTTACTCCTACTACCACTGCAACCTCCCTATCTTGACAGATCCGGGATTGCACTTGCACTTCTGAAAGATCCACATCCATCATCATCAGTCTCAGTAGGATCGTGATGATGCTTGAGATGTTAATGGGAATGGTAGTGCAGATTCTGCAACTGCATTTAATTGATATTGCTCTCAGCTCTCATGCCCAGAAATCCACGATCAACTCGGCCTTCATCACTTTTTCAAAGAAGGATTAGATAGATCATGTGCGAGAGAGTTGGCCAACTCAAATCTTTGTTTGACTGACGAGTAGCTGAAAGGGGAAATTGGCATTTTTGCCAATGTGGTTCCCAGATTCGTTGGAAATTGATCTGGGAACTGCGAGAGGTTCAGTTCCAAGGAGTCGCCCTCTGAGCAAGATGATCTGAAGTAAAAAGCTGAGCTTTCATTCCCACCTCAAAATTGGAAGATTACTCGTTCCCACGGTCTTCGCAGCTTTTTGCACACATTGTTGTGGAAACTTTTTTTTTATATCCCGCATTGAAGCGGCTCGTCTTCACTCGTCTCGTCGTCCAACTATTGGTCAAAGTGGTCAGATCAAAGTGAGTTCTGGACTCATGGTGCCCTTCGTTCTTTCTCCTCGTCAATCTAGGATCAAGTGATGCCATTATCACTACAAGGCATCCCAATCTTGACAGCTGATGCGAGGCGAGACGAAAGACTGTGAGTGCCAGCCAGCTTGGCTCACTCTTCCGATGATGTTGATTGACATGAGATGAGGATTTATCTAGTCTGCTCCAGTTCTAAATTGAAGCTTTTGGCCACGGACCCGTTAAAAGCCTTTTGGAACAATGCCGACAAGGTCCTTTCGGAGAAGATTCGATATGCAAATTCGTCTGTCAATGACGTCAAGATGAGATTGAGATTTGGCACCCTGCTTGAACATTTACCAACCCTAAAGTGAATCAACCCGGCCTCTGCAGCCATAGATTAGATGGCCAGATAGCTCCCGAATAAGTGTTCCCATTAGAACTAAAGACAAGGGATGCCAATGGACTTACCAGAGAATATCTCGAGGAACTTTTCTACACCATAATTTCCGGGAAATCGATACTTGGGATCCTTGAGAGAATCTCGAGTGTGGACTTTGATTCGCTTTATCATGAAACTGATATTGTCTGGTTTGCCGTCTTGATCAAAGTCTGAAAAGGAAACGCAATGATTAATAATAACAAGCGGATTAGATTTCAAAGATCCCCCCCATATGCACGAACAATGCCTGCTATATGAAACTTTTTCAGCCGGAAGAGCCAGCCTTTTTTGTGCTTTCAAGCTGAATCTGCATCCGACCGGTAAGAAATGAGAAAACTCTCGATCCCGAGAACGGGGCTGCGGAGCCGACCGACCTTGAAAGTTTCGTTATCATAACAACGGCGAGAGGCGAGTTTGGGCCAAAATATGTCAAAAATGCTGGTCTTTGCCAATCTTATCTCTTCCATTCCTGTGCTCTCGTTGGTCGATGGTTGGGTATTTCCCCGCATATCGAAGCCGAGGAAACACACTTGAACTGCTTTGCTATATCCGTACATATACCTCCACGATGAACCCCCTCTCAATTCCTCAGAAACGATCCAGAATACCCAAGACAGCAAGGCTGTTGGTTGCCTGGTCCCAAAATGATGAACGAACTCGTCCTTCAAATTTCCTATCTACTTTCCAAAAAGCGGCTTAAAAGATCTCTTGGTGCTGACTACGAGCCTCCACCCGTCCACCCACATTCACACACGAGGACCAGTCTTTCTTGTCCTCGTCGTCCTCGTCGTCGTCGTCGTCTTGTTCTTCATCATCATCTCGGGGCCCAAACCGATCCAAACCAACTGAGGTGGTTGCGGTGATGGTCTCTTTCCTTTTTCAGGGTCTCTTTCAAGCCAAACCGCTGCCACAGCTACCAACCATCCAACCCACCAACCAACTGTTCTGAGGCATAACTGTAGCAGGCAGCCTACCGCCTTGACAGGGGACTCTGGGATTGAAAAGACTCAGTCTAATACCCAAGAAATTAACTTTAAAAAAACTTGTGTGCCAGGCAAGCAAGGGAACGATGGAACGAACGACGGGCCTGTCAGTGAGTGAGTGAGTGAGCGACTGTGTACGGAAAAGTGGGTGAAAGTACGGAAAGAAAGAGCACAAGAAGAAGGGATGAGGATCCGTGTTTGGAACCAGAGCAGGGGACAAAAAAACTCAAATGGGACACATTATCAACCAGGGCAAGATCCATAATCAATGAGGCTCCTTTGGGCGAACCTTGAATTGGATCGGAGTCAGAAGAGAGACTACGCCAAGATATTGGGGCGTTTTTACCGACATTGCAGCCATTTATTTCTATCCAATGGAAGATGGAACACGCATATGGTAAAGTTCTAAAATAGTTGAAGGTTATTTTTAGTCTTGCTTTATAGAGGAAGATGAATCAACGCTAAGCTGCCCTCCGGCGGAAAGAATGATCAGAATTGGCAAAAGCACAGTTAAATGTCTAGTCTTGAAACAGATAGAGGAAAATTGTCTAAATATCTTCCAAGTGGAGCTCTATATATGCTCAATATCTGACGGTACAACGAATGCAGGGATGATGATTTCTTTTCTTCGACTCTTTGAAAGTTTCTTTTAGTCTCCCACTCAAAGGGAACTAGTCTTGATAATAGTTTACCCTGCAGGTAGAATGGGAGTGAGAGGGAACAGGGGGGAGAATGAAAGAGAGAGATTTAGGAGAATTAATTCAGACAGGTCCTCCCTTCTCCCTTGGTCCTTTCGACAACTACCCTATTAACTCTAGGTCTTTGAACCCTCGGCCCCTGTTCATATTTTGTCTGATCTCAAAGTCGCCTTTTGAAGAGACCGTTCCATTATTCTGTGCTAACGATCACTCAAAATTGGATCCTTCCTCATATTTTTTTCACTCACCGATCTCTTTATAGATGCTATTGACCCGTTGAACGTGACGTGTCATCACATCAATGGTCGCCTCTTCTGAACCCATCTTCTCATAGAACAAATGATCAGCCTGAAGGTAGAGCATGCACGTGGTCTTCTTCGGGTCGATCTTCTTGTTGGCAGCCAGGGTTTTGGCACGTTTCCGAAAGTGATGTCGGACACTTTCGGGGACATCGGCCCAATCCAGTACCTCATAGGTGGTCACCGTCTGCTTTTCGGCATGGGGTGGACCCTTTGGACCCGTTTGGAGGGACTCTGGAACAATGGCCCGTTTCGAGCGGTCAAGTGGCGGCTTTGTGTTTGAGTTGTGGTTTATCACAGGTTTGCGCTTGAAAGACTGGGATGCGGCGACGAGCTGAGGCCAATCCTCGGGTCTCAGATGGGCTTTGGCCTCTTTGTTCCGCAAATGGAGCTCATGGGACTTGCATGGGGCTTCGGGATTTGAGGTGGGGTGATGGACATCACTGGCCTTGTATATCACAGAATGAAATTCCACAGAGGCTTCCTCATATGCCTTTAAGTTGTCTGCGTCTTTTGACTCTGATCCTTGACCTTTACGAGTTCCACCCTTTTGGAACGTTCCTTTTTTGGCTGAAGGGAAGTATCTGAAAATGGAACCGGAGCATGAGGAACATTGTTGCCCTTGTGTACACGTTCAATCCAATTCTAGCTTGCAAAGCCCGCTAGCAAAGCTTTTCTTTGTACTAGGGTAAGGGTTATCTTTTGGGGCTCTCTCTCTCTCGCACATATCCGAGGATTTTTACAACTTTCCTTCGACTTGGACAAATGTGCAAGACTTGTTCCTCTATACTATTTCCAGGAACTCTGGGTGACCCAATCAGATTTGTAACTTTATCCCCGTTCTTTCTCCTTTTCTGTCAATGTCTCCCCTCCAATCTGTTTGAAGGTGGAATTCTGGGACGAGTGTGTGCTGGTTGCTTGGTTGCTCTTCTCGTGATTCCCTCCCTTTCGTCGTCTTGTCATTTCAATATGAGAGAAAAGAAAAGTTAAGTCCGTCCATTAAGGGAACAAAGACAAGGTAATAGGCTTTGAAGAGAGCCCAAGAACGAATCGGAGTGGAACCACAAGGGCCCTTTTTCCTATTGGACTCCCCGGAAAGCCGTTTTCTCCGCCACTATTACTATTATTGCTATAACAACAACAACCACTACCGCCATCAAGAGCTACAACATCAGCGGGACTATTGATACTGTTACGACAACCTTGATTGCATTACAGCTCAGTAGACTAAGTGGACGGGTAACTAACTTCGTTGTCGACAGACTGACAGACTAACGAACGAACGAACGAACGTCGTTGTGTGTCAAAGACAAGCCGTGGATATATATATCGTAGTAGCTTGGGGCGTACTTTCTATTATGAATGGTGGAGTGGATTCCGTCTCGGGAAGCCAAATGCAATTTGCTTCAATTTCCTAATACCATCGACCAAAAAGAGAACCTGAACACTCGCTGGTAAGCCCAAGAGGGAACGAGTAAGTAAGTGAGTGAGTGGGTCGTTCTGGTGAGGACGACGAAAGACAAATCTGGATCACGATTTCTCAGGGGAGGGGAAGGATATAAAATCTTCTATTGGCTTCGATGGAAGTCACATCATCTGATTTAATATCTTAGTGCTCTTATTCCCATTCTCGTCTCGTTTTTCTCCATGATCCCGATTAAGCTTTCCAGACTGAAATGGGATCTAAATGGACCCATCGTTTGGGTTGATGATGGGGCGGGTCTCGTCAGGGATAGGGGGCGGATAATTGACTTACCGATGGGCGGGTTCAATGTAGTAATGCTCTGACGGGGTGGATATGTGGCCATCAAAGTGGCCGTCCTCAGTTAAGACGCCATGAATTTGAGAGTCGGGAGTATCTGGAACGGAGAAGGTAATGTAGAGTGAGCGTTGATCCAGACCTTGTGAAAAGGGAAACTTCATTAAGAAGCGATCCTGGGCATTGGTATTTACCTCGTAAGACCCCGGAATAGACTTTCTCCATGGCGTAGTCAATGGGACCGTGAGTGTTCTCGAACGTTATGTCATCGGAGAAAATTCCATGGGAACTCTCATGAAGCTCGAGTTGGAACAGCCTGTAAGAAGAAAAATACCCCGCGTTGAATATTGTTTGCAATTAGTCAAAGTTGCTTGGGCGCACTTGACGTGTTTGCAAAAGGAGCTTCCGAACTGAAGCTCAATGTCAAAGTTGGTCGGTGAGGTTTTCGGTTGCTCTGAATCATTTTGAACAATAGGTATTTTAGAATCTTGAAAAAATATTCAATGTGAATAAGCACCCAAAAAATGTGGACGCTTTTTATATTTTAAAAAACGTAGTAGACTGACAAAATTATCCGAGTTATCCATGGTTATTGGCAGGAATCTGCGTGGTTGAATTGGGATTTTGGGTCTTCTCCCGGCCTTTTTGTTCCATTTCTATAAACAACTCGAGCACATATCATCTCTGATGGGAACAGATAAAAACTTCTTTTCGGGATCATATTACCAGATAAGAGGAGAAAAAAGTTTTGCCAATATCCACTAGAACCAGTGTACTGAACACCCAAACTTGATTGCAACCCTTGGGGAGAAGGATCACGAACAAACTTCCAAGACTAAAAACCTAAGGCTTCAGTGCCCCAAACTGGTGAAGAGAAGAACGCTATAGATTTCCTCTCTTATCAAAAACCCAAAGCTTGGTTATCAATGTTGGCAAGCGTTAATTGGACTAGTTTCAGCCCCACAAGCAGCTGATTTGGGCCATTCTTAATGCATGCTCACACTCGGAGCCGCACCCTCCTGTAGTAACCATATGGTTGGTTGGTTCGTGTTCCTGGGTCTCCTTGTCAACAATTCTCGATAATGGAAAAAAAGTTTTCCTTTAGCTCGGCCTCGACGATCCCTTCTCCAAATGGGTTTTGCAACTCTCGGTCCATGTGTGGAACTTACATAGAACTTCGAACTGAGAACTTTATCCACGAATAAATGGCACACTACTCAATTCTAGCACCTCTATTCAACGCATGATTTACAACTTAAAATAAAATTCAGTTTTGAGGACTGGTTAGCCGTCTTTCAAAAAGCACAGGCAGGCACACAAGACGGATTTGTTCCACTTCAAGAGGCACTAAGAAGTCTATGCTTGAACGAGTCTACTCCCTGAGGCTAGGATTTGGATCCACGATATTTGATCCCTCGTTCCCTCTGTGTTCCTCTCACATTTACAATATTTGATCGAGTACGAGATACTACCCAATATGTACTGTACAAGGGAGAGAGGGACACTCAGAGAGGGGGATGAGTTATTCTTCGCTTCCTTGACATAATATTTATCTTCTCGGTTTGTGGAGGAGGAAGTCGCAACAATACTGTCGATATTTTCTAGTCATGCATGGAACCAAAAAGGTACATACTTGGTCCTTAATTGTTCCCGGGATTACGCTAGTTAAGGAGTTCAAGTACAACTTTTGAGTTTCATGTTGCAATAAAACGAAGGAGGGGAACGAGAATCTCCTTTAACTTGAGCTCACTTATTTTACGGCAATGCGAGAAAGTTCCTCAATTCCACGTCCTTTTTAACCGGGTGCCTCAAAATAAATAAAAAACGAGCTCAATTTGTCTTTGTTCCCATACTTGTTATTTCTGCACTCAAGTCAGGACAATGATTAATTCATTAATATTGTGCTGTCAAAGTACTTTCCATATCACACATTTGGGATCGGATCAGTAGATAAGCCAGACCATCAAAGGGTCACTCTGTTGGAACAGACAATGAAAAGGGGGAACAAACCCCAGTCCTTTGGTATTGTGCACGTCAGATGAGCTTCACTTTGCATAAGCACGGTTGTAATTAGCTGATTTGCATGTTTAACTACAAGACTAGTTGGTTGGTTAGTTTCTTTCTTTCTTTCTTTCTTTCTTTCTTTGTTGGTTGGTTGGTTGGTGCCCTGAGAGCGAAAACTCTTGTGTGGAATGTAAATGGAGCTATTCTGTTTGGCTCCGAGAACACTCGGACTGACACGGGTGGAACATTCCTCCAATTTGCTTCCAGGTGTTCTAGACAAGACTTGCCAAGGGCCTGAATGATCAATTAGAAGGAAAACACGGACAAAACAGTAACTTTTGTTCCATTTCTAATTGCAGCTGCCAAATGAGTTTCTTGATGAAGAATTTAAATTAGGTGGGACAAAAGTCTAAAACTGAAACATGAACTTCCCGATGGTTAATAAACAAGATATGTTTCCTCTAAAAACATATTTTACTTTTTCTATGAAAGCAATTTGGACCACTGAAGGTCAATTTTGGGTCGTTAGAAACCCCTCGTCAGTTTCTTAAAAGCAAATAAGTGTTGGTCTCATCAATTCCATGCAAGTGCTTGTTCGAACCCACTATCAATTCCAATGACAACGTCCCAAAACTACTTCCATTCAATGCGAGCTCAATTTGTTCCAAAGCTTTACCTCCCCTACTATCTGCGTCCTCTTCTTCTTGTTCCTGCTTGTTCCACTTGAATGTACTACAAACTCTTTCGTGGCACGGAGGGGACACTCTCACGGAATTTCAAGTCATTTTTGAAGTTGCAACTCCAAATTTGAAGACAAAGACACTCACTCCTCAGCCTTGTGTGCTCTGGCCTAGCCGCATTCTATCCAAGTTTGGGCGTAGAATTCCAACAAGAGCGGTAAACATCACTGGCAGAATCCCAAAACTTTGCAACTTCCGCTCTCGTGTGCATTGAATTTTGAGAGCACTAGTGAGTATATAAGGACTCTTGTTGCATCAACTGGCCCTTCAAATCCAATTAAGGGGTGCTTTCACTCCAAGACTTAATCACTTTCCTATTGAGGCTCGTTGTCATTTACCTGTTGTGTGCGGTGAAATTGAACTGAATATCGGGCTTTCCGACCATCTTCTTTGATTGGGGTTGATGTTGCCCGGCAACATCCCGTTTACGTCGAAAATGGAGCAAGTCCTGATGTTGAGTGATCACATGGTCCAACTCGAAGAAAGCGGGCTCGAAATGGTGGACAAACTCATTCAACTTCAGACCTGGAACAAGAACACCAATGGAAATAGATATACAAGTCAGTTTTGGAACACTTTTCGAGATTGGACCTCCTCGAGGTTGACGCTAGTACGTTCTGATGTTGACGAATTTCTATCCCTATCAAAGCTGACACGGAAGAGAGTATATAAAGGCACTTAAAGAAATGGGACAGAGCTCGGGGTTCTCCATTGGAACAACCATCGCACAGAGACAGTACATATTTGATTCATGTGCTTCTTCCAAATCAATTCTTTGGGGGGTGTTCTTGATCTCTTTTGGGATGCTATGAACTTCGATTTGAAGTGATAACGTGTTTTCAACTCCATCAATGAAAAGTCAAGTGTTTGTGGGGAACTCAAAGTGCACTCACCCAATTGACCCTTGAAAGACAACAGATGGAACCAGCAAGAGGGCCTTTAGTCAATTACGTTAAGAGTCCAGAGACACCAAAATACACTACAGAAGTAATTGATTGGATTTGACGGGGGACTGTTTCAACGGCCCTTTCACTCAAAAACAAAATGAACTCAAACAATTAGCTGAAACATTCTCCATTGAAGGAAAGGCTTTTTAGGAAAATCTTAGTTTAACGGCGTTCATAACTAGTGAGAGTATGTCATGGTAACCCTTGAAATAAGAAAAAAGTCATTAACCTAAAAGTATTCTCAAGTTTGCTTTTTGCGAGGCGCCCCAAGTTCCAAGCCGAGACTGGCTTGGTTGGAGGTTTTGCAAATAAGTGGTTCTTCTTGGAATAAAAGTTGTTCCGTGGAACTTGGCTCTCTTACGCCACAACTAAAAACCATCATGAAGTTATGGAACATAAACAAACCCCTCCCTGTTCTTACGCGATGCTTTACTACGTAAAAAGTTGTGCTCTTTTGGTGCCAAACTTGACAATAAAAATCTACACGTGTATCCAACCGTCCTCGAGATCATCCCAGCACCCAACTCTATCCGGGTAGAGGCATGGCCAATTCGGTTTGTGGCAAAAAAAAGCACTTGAAGAAAAAGTTCCCAAACCGGCTAATATGCTCACTTCTCGTCCAAACAAAGAACTCGGGATCAGATCTAAAATTATTGCCAAACTTTTTGCCCCTTTGTCGCCCCTTAAAGCCCAAGTATAATCTTCTTTGTGCAACACTTCTCGCTGGAACTCCAAACTCTGGGGCGACCAAAGCGATGATTTGAATGGACCTAATGGAGTCCAAGGGTTGAGAAGGCAACCATTTCCCAGAGAGAGTCAAAGTGCAGTGGTTGCCAAGGCCAGAGAAGCTCCCTCAGAGAGCCTTCATTCGAGGTCTTTTTGGCTCTAAATCAAATGGATATTTAAGCGGAAAATAATTGAAAGGTTTTGACATGATGACGTGTCATTTTGACGGGACAAATGACCGTCTTCAGTTGAGAAAGTGGATTTCACGCCTCCTTTGCTCCACTTTCCGTTCCAAGAGGACTTGGAAGCCCGTCAAAAGCGTTAGTAGCAATGCGTCTTTTCAAAATCAAGAGCACTTGAAGCCCCTTTATATCAAAGCTTGAGGCGGAACACACAACGTTGGTAAAGCCAATTTGCTAACCAGTACATCTTTCAAGTGTCATTATGGTTGCAATAATGACGTGACTAGACGGAATCTTTGTCAAGCGTGCCTCGCCTCTGTCGTCATCAAAAAATGGCCATTTGTGATGACGCAAACTCTTGTTCAAAGGGTTAAAAAACAGCCCTAAACAAATCTATAATCTAGGTTCAAGGATGGTCATGCTCTGTGACAATTCGATTAGCATCTTGGAAGAATGCATGCTTCACATCCCATGCATTTGAATAATTTCCATCGTCATAACAACGCATTTTGTCAAGGCGATCCTCGTTCGTTCAACAAAGAACCAACCATCCAACCAACCAACGAAGCAACCATCTATCTGAGCTGAACTAAATCGCGTACGGTACGCGTTTCTGAATGGTGACCTTGAACTCCTCCAAAACAGTTGACGAACGAGGACTCACAAAAGCCGTTGTTGAAGAAGAGAGGTGGTATCTTAGTTGGTGAGCTCCTCAACGGCAATTTTCGTTTGTTGATCAAGCACACTAGTGGGTTGTTGGAGGACTATTTGGACATGTGTATGTCTAGATTTGGGGATGATCTGCTTGTTTGGATAGAATTGGAAAATGTTAGGATTCCTTTGGGCGGTTAGAGGGTCCAATGAACAAGAGATAGGTAGACCGAACGAAGAAGCAAAGTCCCGCCGAGCTCATTAGAGCCGCATTGCGTCAAAAGCACAGGAACATCGTTAATTAGCCTTGAGTGGAAACATAAATTTGGAGGGGAACACATTCAAACAACCACAATGAGGCTCATTCCCCACATTAAAAGAGAAAAAGGGGGATCAAAAATAGACCAAAGTTGTGGTTTTGAAACAACCGGAGGAAAGTGATGTTGGGTGTTTCGGTATTTTTCTCAAAATTAATGACCTTAAAATTTCTTTGAACTGAATTTTGGAACCAAGGTGGTCATTAAAAAGCTGCCATTTCAAGCTCGCTGAGAAGTGAGTGGGATAAATGAAATGTCTGTTTTTGTTGATTTAACGTCAAGTGTGCAAGGAATGTTTTTCCACACTTCAAGGATTGAATCAAGATTTTGGCAGAGCACCTTTCTGAAAATATTGGTGCAACGATGCATGTTCAATTTCACTCGGAAATTTTTTTTGACTTGTTCAGTTGTCCAAATCCGAAACAAGATTTGGTCAATTGCACTTCTTGAGCAATCCGGTGACTGACTTACTTCAATTTATATTTTTCCACAACTTGTTCCCTTCAAATGGAGTTACGTTTTGGAACTTATTTCTGAACGAAAATTCGGCAGGACCATTCCATAATATTGAACATCTGTTTTGAAAACCTAAAACATTGGCTTACTTGTGTAATAATGGCGTCTTTGTCATAATTACCATAATACAAGTGCTTAGGGTGTGTTAAGGTGCGTTACAGTTTTGGGGGAACATCATGATTTGGGATTCCAAGGAGCAGGTGCCCTCTCACACACTTCGTTACTTTTGGGACGTGTCCCCTATTTTCCTCGCCCCTCTCTCCTTCCTGTACATTTCCTTCCCGATCCACATTTGAAGTGGTCCTTGCCGATCCCGAATGGGAATATCCCTGCCTAATCAATTGGCTCCGAATATCTAATGAACCCCATAGACATGGGACGACCTAGTTGGAACCTCCAAGATACGAGGACAACTGTATACTAGTCCTTAATGTGGCCAAATGCACTCTTAGTGCGAAATGTGACAGCTGATCCACATGGACTTGGAACGAGTAGCAATTGTGTAAACGTAGTATACAAACAAGGATCCTGGCACAATTTAATTTGTTCACAAGAGAGGTCCCTGGTGAAATCTCGTTGTTTTCTTTATTTTCATGTTCCATCATTTTTACGACACATTCAATAGTTGTTAATAATAAAGGTAACAGGTTACTTTTCGCTGTCTATCGGTGGTGGATCTTAAACACGGCAGTATCGTAAATGATCTCTAATAGACTGGAAATATGAAATAAAATTTAAGAAATAGGTTGTGGTACTACCAACAAGAGTTTCACTCATATATCCAAAGACATTCATTCCTCTTTAGTTGCCTCCATCTAGAGAAGGATAATTCCGTCGCTCATAAAGGTGCTTAAAAATAGAAGTAGACTAACTCCAGATTTTTTAAACCGAATCTTCAACTCGGCTTATCCTCAGGATTGCTGGACTTTAAATAAAGAAAAATGTCCAAATACAAAGAAGAGGGTTTTAGAAGAGGTCAACTTGGGCGTTCAATTGAATAACATTATGCAAGCTCTAAATAAAAAGTCTCGTTGAACGAGACTTACATAATGAAACTTAGTGCAACCCCGGATCCAACCTTGCCTTTTTTTAAACCGCTAATTTTTCATGAGCATATATGAATTATGTGGAAAAAACATTATGATTTCCCCAGGGGTCCACTTGTGAATCTTTGAATTTTATCAGAATGGTATTTTTATATCACTGCCAAAGCCTGACCATATTTCATCTTGAGCTCGTTCGTTCATTTGAGAGTTGGCAATTTGGGGATCTCCGAGCAGATTTCTTTGGCACCTCACTCAATCTAGCTTTTACTGCAATGCACCAATGAGAAAACGTGGCAAGACTACAGGAGGACCACTTCAATTCTAAGTGAGGCTCGAAAATGGAATGAATACATTAGTTCTACTCACACTCTTGGGAATGAATCTGGGGGACAAAGGAGTTTTGGGGTTCTTTTTCAAAGCACCGCACAGTTGACATGATATCAAAATTGTTGCGCTTCTCTTCGATGTTCTTTTACTTTTAGGCGAATCGCGTGAATCCTTTCAAGTTGGAAGGAGGCTTTGAAGTGATTTCAATAGAGTTCTTGGACCAGAAAATAAGAAAAGAACAACAGCAATATGGGAGCAATAGCTTTTTGTTATCATTTGCGAGCAGAATGTAAGCCGAGCCACAATTTATCAAAGTGCTTTTGAAATTTCTAGCCTCCGAGCAACTAAGCCATGAGGATTTTGCCGCAACGAGTTTTAATCAAAATGCTCCATTCTCTCGTTTTACTTTGCGCACTTATGATTCATCAAAATGCACAAACCAACTTCAATGTGGCTTCGTCCCAAGAAGTTTGTCAGTCTTGGGGTCCAAGATCCCCCAAAATAGAGAGACCCCCTCCAAAAAGTGAGTTCCATCTTTGCTCCTTTGCATTTAGACTCATGATAAATGGGAAAAAAGCCGGTATGGAAATACTCTCTGCTGGGTATTTTTTTGCTTGCCTGTGTGAGTATAGCTATTTCTGCAACGAAACAGGGCCACTGACTGCCTTTGAAATAAGATATTTCCCATTCTAGACTTGAGCTTGCCTTGAAATGGCGTGCAATATATTCAAGAATGTCCCTTCTTATCCCAGATTGAACCGTGAGAGTAAATCAAATCAAGAGCCCCAGTCAATGTTCTTACTTGCAATCTCTTTGTTCCAGAATTCAGGGAAAGTCAGTCAAGAGGGAGACGGGGAAAAATACCTGAGCTAAAAAGAACCCAATCTTGCGACTCTTGACGACCCAAAGCTGGAGATCCTGCCAAAAAGAAGTAAATTCACAAGTTTTCCTTCAAGATAAATGATCAAATGGACTTTGAATCGGGGAATTCAATCCTTTGATCCCCGATTGAAGCTCTTTTCAACTGGGACTCTGCCATTGCATTGAGTGCCAAACTATAAATGGACCACTTTCTCGGGGGCCACCAACAAATCTTGAGCTTCATGTCCCAGTCTCAACAAAACAAGGACGCCTTGTAATTACCAAGAGGGTCTAGTATCTCGCTTGAACTGGTTTGTTCTCTTGGTGCCAACTTTGAGCGTAATCTCAGGTTAGAGAAGGGCGCCATTTTGGAACGAAGACAAACGAGGAACGAACGTCGGAATCGAGCGCGTTTCATATGTAAATTGTCCTTCCGCCCGAATGCATGGCAATGGTTTACGAATGAGGTGATCGAAATTCATGGTGACATAGTTTTCACGAGAGAGTTGGGAGAATCAGCACCAGACATCATCCTGGCTTTTGTTCGAAGGCTACGGATGAAAAGCGACAAGAGATAAATGATCAAATAAGGCGAAGAAGAAGAAGACGAATCTGCGCCAACGACGACTTTGCCGAGAGAATCCAACGCCATGCTCATCCGTGGAACAAGTCAATGGAACACTTCAATCAAGAGAATTGACGTGTGATGATGTCACTCCTTTTTCGAGCAACTAAACCCAGTGTGTTCCCTTTCCTTGGTTGGTTCAAAAGTTGTGTCTGTTCCTAACGATCCCTCACCTGAAATGGAACAAAGAGTCGTTTGAGCGTCCAGCTCACTTTTCAAGATAAGCACTTAATATCACGCTCACTCATTGTCCCCGTCGTCGCTGTCGCTGTCATCATCAAATCACGGGCAGAATTAACACTAAGAGCCTCCTGACATGGTTGGATAAGTCCTTTCAAGAAAAATTGGATCCCCTCGAGAAATCCCTGCCAAGCTACAAAAGCCCAACAGCTCAACCAACACCAGTGTTCGAGCTACTGTACTTGGTAGCATGGCACTAGGAGTCGAAGTAATAATAGGAGTAGGATTGGGAGCAATGGAACTACGCCGACCTCCAAAACGATCCACTTGAGCTCCAACGAAAGGCGCTAAGTTTTACGCCTGGAAGGATTAGCGAAAATTGCTCTCTAAAAGGCTTGTTATCTCTCCATGTGCGAAGGATAGAGAGAGAGAGAAAGAGAGAGAGGATGGAGATTCCTTCGCCCTTCCTCTTCTCTCTTAGTAGGGTGGAACCCACACCCAGTTTCATGGGTTGAAAAATTCCTCGTCGTTGGTCGGTCGGTCGGTGGGAATCTTCTTGGAATCCTCTCGAAATTGCCTCGTTCTTTCCAAACGAACATCGCTCCCGACAATACATAGATTAGCAGACAAACGCCCAAGCTCTTGCTTCCTCCCAAGATGGCGGTGCATATCCGACTGTTGTGAGGAGTGCGAGAAAACTACTCGTGAAACTCTCTTCTTATGAGATTAAGGCGCAGATTAAGATCAAGATTGTCTAGTACTTTAGTGCCTACGTAGAACTCCATCATGGACTATCACCCATTAGGCTATAATCCGTCCCAATATTCGGCACCATCTTTTCCCTCCATCAAGTGACAAGGCTTCTAGTTTAGCTTGAAAGACGAGCTAAGCGAGATCCAAGACGTACTGTACGTTCCACTTTTCCAAATAAGATTGTCTAGTGTGAAGAAGGAAAAAAAACAGAATAAAAACCCTGAAAGGCTGAGGGGATTTATCGTCAGCCAAGCTCGTGTCGGATCTTGGGGTTATGGATTTCGATATCGGCGCACTTTAGTCCATACGGAAGCGTTCCATTTGGAGCCCTCAAAACTCGGTGTCGGTGGCAAATCCATCTCGATTCGAATAAAAAAACACACGCCTCCCCAAAACCAGATCGAAACAACTCCAAAGAGACACCCCCCATCCAACCAATCAAATTCGGAAGTACTACGTGTAAAATCCTTCGACAACTCGACCCACTCGTCCATTTTTCGCTTCAACCAACATCATCATCATCCATTTGGTCGTTCGTCAGCTGATCAGTTCTCTAATCCACCTTGTCCGCCTTCTCGAACGTCGAACGTTCGTATTCTTTGTTTGAGCTACAAGTGTAGTTAAACCCGAGGCCGAGACTTAAACGAGGGCTCAACCATCGGATGAAACCGAATCAATATGCTCTCAAGTGGGTGGAGAGGAGTGAATTGAGAGGCTTCACTCGGCCCACGCCACCGAGATTGAAGGAACAGGATATTCTTCAACATATCAAGCAAGATATGGGTCATTTTTTCGACTTCAATTCACGAACCACGCGCTCTGATTTTGATCTCTTTCGCATGGTTTGTCGAGTCACGCGCTTTCTTTGGTTTCGCGCACTTTTAATCAACAGAGTAATGAATCTTCCACCATGGATGACTCCCGATTTAACCTTGAGATGGGTCGTAAATACAACTTTTATGGTACCAGGTTTGGAATACTACAGGTGAAGAAGAAGGAGGAGGATGCGTGCCCATTTCGTCGTGTTCATCTACGGTGGTTCTGGTTTCAACCAGAGATGACATTACATCACCGTGGCAACCTCAGAAATATGTAGTTGTTGTTTGACATTCCGCAACCAACAGGACTCGAAGAAACTGGCTTAACCAACCAGAACAAAGTTTGATCCGTCGAATAAAAAATTATTAACTATTTTTGTCGTTGGAGCCAGGAATGTGGATGGTAAAACAAATCTAGTTTTTACGTGCGAGCAGCGAATACCCTTCTTAAGAATGTTCTTGAACCAGTCCCCATGAATGAGTTAGCTTTTAAGAAACCCGACCCAAGATGTCCCATTTACTGACCACCTACATCCCACTTTCTCCCGATGTCGTCGAGTCGCATTGTGGCTGAAATTATTTACGAGAAGAACCACGTGGGCGGAATTTGGTCGGCCGAAATTCCAAAATGTGTGATTTCAGCCAAGGTATGTATGAACAGTAAGTGAGAGTGATATTCGACTTAATCGCCCACGATTATCTAGTCGCTCATTTGAGACCCATTTTCTCTCCTGGGCTACTTCGATTCTTGAGTCGTGATCGAGGATCTTCCACAAAGAAGCGGCGATTGACGAACCAAGGACGTGGAGATCATGAATCTCGATCTCCGGTGTATTTCTCACATCTCACATCGTTTCAAGTCGACGTCAATTTGTTCACATACTATCTATGCTCATAGATCATTGGTTGAAAGTACTAAATGGTGGATGGGCCACTTTCACTTGTTTCAGAGAAGTTGTTGACCTTGAGACTCTGCAGAATTTGTCAACCAGAAGCACCATCGATATTCTAGGTTTTAATTAAGGGATTACAGACCATAGATCGTCTTTGGAATGACAATTTTATGAACCATTGTTTCCCATGGTTTTTGTCCGAAAATGGAAATGGTCAGAACCGTTCCCAAGTCCAAAACCATTCGTCAAAGTGGGTGCCAAGATTTGGCATGGACCAGGACTTCAAGGAAACGCTCAATTCGTCTCGTCATGTTTTCCTCCTCAAAAAATTGAGAAGTTCGAGGGATTCAGCGTCTCCTGAGGGTAATTGCTTGTTAATGACGTTGGATGGATGGATGGATGGAGTAGGTCTACTGTAAGTGACTTATGCCGTTTCATTGTTTGTTGCCTGTCTTGGGGCGGGGCGATCGTCGACTGAGTGTGTATGTACTATGGTAGGTATTCCAGTCTATTCCATCATCTCTTCTCACAGTAGATCACTCATGATCATCATCATCATCATCTTCGTGGTTATTTCATGAAGCAAAACTAACCGCCCACTCAGACAACAGACAACCAACGGCATCTATCCAAATGGGTTTATTGCGTTGCATAAGAGCCCAGAGCTTCCATTCTCTTGAGGAGGTGTCAAGTCATCGTGGAGGATCAAAAAAGGCAGCCAATCCCAAGCAGCAAGACTTTTTTTTTATTCTCGGGTCTGTCGTTCATGCATGCATCACTTCACTGGAACATCATTCCGACGGCGTTTTCCATCACGTCTTTTAGGTGGAAAGGGCCTTTCCGAAAGACTTGCCTTGGCTTGATGGCACCCTTTTAACTACGGCTGAATATGAATCATGTAGCTTTGCATTCCTACTAGTGCTTTGTGAATGGAGAGCCCGTGGAAATTATGGGGGATGACTTTTTTCCCTGGCATTGTTGTCACAATTGGGCATTCGAGACATGAAGTTTGGAGAGCACCTGGCATTGGGATGAGAGATCAATGATGAGTCATGGTGACTCTTTCAAGGTTAAATGGCTATGGGAATGAGGTGGACGGGATGGATATGATCATCATACTGCGAATATGCCGATTGAATGCTGCCCCCGTCTCTCCATCACTTCTTTTGAGGGAGAGTTTGGAAGGCCTGGGGAACATCATTTTTCCAGATCATTGCTTCTTCCACTACAATGGTGCTCCAAACGCCAAGGTTCAGTGGGTTCTCCATGCGTTCCGTATAAGACCGATCCACGCGGAAGAAGTGGGACAAGAGGATGTTCCACAGAGGGAAGGTGCGTGGCTCCAGCGGGAACAGGCCAAATGGAGGCCTTCTCCACTTTCCAATACGTGAGTCAATGTCAGTCGATTTGTCTTGCAATATTGTTGGGCTTTGATGCTATATCTGCTTTGCTTCCCCACGAGCGAGCGGAAAAAGCTTCTTGTCTGAGGGATTTTGATTTACCGCTTTGAAATAGCACAATGTGGGTGTGAGGGAGTGTGCCCATTCCGCGTTCCAGAGAGTTTGCGGAAAACAAACCCATCTGGGGCCTCACCCACCCACTCACCCACCCAGATCTTCTTCGGTTTTATAGTTTGTTTTCTTCCTCTAGAGCAGAAGCGTTCTCGAGCTAAATCCATACGAAATAAACAAGGCGATAAAACATTGTGAGCAGAATCCACGATGAGAACAGACACTACATGGCAGTCAGTACTCTGGGTATAAGAACCACTTGAAAGCCGGGGGGATTGGAAATTGGAGAATTATGGCCGCCTCATAGATCAACTTGAATCTTGAATCCATTCTGATATCCTACTACTTCTGTTTATGGAAGTGGGGAACAAGGGTAAGGCGAAGGAAACGGGAAAAAAGCCAGACCCGTACTCGAATTGGCGGTTTTATATGGCCTGTTTTTGCCAAAACGTCAACCCTCAGTAATATGACAAAAAGGCCAGTTGCCGTTCTTACGCTTATTTGCAACGTGTCCCATGTAGCACTACTATGTGTAAGCTAAAGATAACAGGGTATTCAAGTGGGTGGGCAAACGCTCAATGGTAGCTTCCTCCTGATCCCACACAACAATCGCATAGCATCGATGTACCCATAAAAAACATTTAGGAATCCAACCATCCGTCACGCGCAATTCAGGACAAAGACAAGCCACAATTCAAGACAATAAGTTCATTGGCAGTTCTCGACAAGATTTGGGTAGCTTTTGAAGTGGAGCAGCCCTCCACCCGGAAGTGATCTTTTGAATTTCGCGGCAAAATTTGCGGGGGTGTTTGACTTAATTTGTTAACCGATATCAGCTGTTGTGACAGTGTGGCAAATCCAAGGAAGATGTACTCCATTCTTGAGTTGAAAACTCTTTTGATAAAATCCAGTTTTAAGCAACAACTTTGAGAGTGGTTCTCCACATTTAAATATCTGATTTTATTTATGCGTTCAAACGTTTCAGAATGCTGTATTTTAATGAGTCCTTGGGCAGGTTATTCATGTTTTTTGACTCCCACTCCTGATGGAAACTTACTTATATGCACTTGCTTCTGGCATTTTTCCATGCTCTTTGATGTTTTAAAACATGGAAGCCATGCTCTAAAAATGAAAAGGTAATGTGTTAGTTGTCTCTTCCTTAATTAAATCAAGGCAAAGCACTTCAAATCAATCGCTGGCAACTTTTCCACTGCTGGAAGCGATCGAGTGCGGGTAATGAAACGTGAAATGACTTTTCACTCTAGAAATTCTTCTCTAGTCAGCGAAAGTATCGAGTGATCAACTTCCAAAAAAAACGAGAGCAACTTTTTTTTCACCCAATTCCTGGGCCAACTTAACTCAGGCAGTCCCATTCACCCCCACATAGGCAGATTAGGCGACAGGGCGTGTGTGTGTTTCTGAACTCGCTTGGTTCTGTTCGCCCGAATTCGAGCACAACACAAGGTGGAAGTGAGTGGTTCGTTGGTTCAGACCCACGGTGTTCCGAATGGCGTTTTAGGTTTGAATCAAAATACCCAAAGACACCATGGCACTTTTTGGATCCACAATTCAATGGAGAACAACTTTACTTTTATTGTATTATACAAGATTAGGTCCAGGAAAAAAGTCATATACCTAAAAATCTATTAAATATAACATTTTTTAACAAACTATTTAATCCGTATTTAGAGACCATTTAGTTACCATATGAATTCAAATTGAATAAAAATTCATTCAGCAACAGCTGAGTTATTTGACTTTGAATGGTCCATTTTTGACCCCAAAAAGCCGAAAAACGCTACAGTTATATGAAAAAACAAATTCCCAAAGATTTCACATAGCTTTTCAATATAGCAAACATAAATGATTTTTTTGAGTTTTGGAACTTATGTCAAAATAGCTCAAAATAAGAAAAAATAGCACATAAAAGGCATTTAAAATACATTTTCCAATAACAAAAACTTTTGCAGTATCAAAGACACTCAAAGTTGGGTAATAATTTAAAGTTTTGCAAAAATCGGTTAATGTTTCAAGTCTCGATTTTAGTCCATTTTGAACATGGTCCTTCTAGAACTCGTAATTTTGGATATGAACTTGTTAGACATTTTTATTTGAAATTTTGGCACAACACACATCATAGCGTACTCTAAATAGTTATAAAAATAACTTTCCAAAAATCTTGTTTAAGTGCATTTTAAGTGATATTTTTTCATATTTTGAGCTATTTTCACATAAGTTTCAAAACTGAAAAAAATCATTTATTTTTTGCAATATTGAAAAGCCACGTGAAATCTTTGGGAATTTGTTTTTTCATATTACTGTAGCGTTTTTCGGCTTTTTGGGGTCAAAAATGGACCATTCAAAGTCAAATAACTCAGCTGTTGCTGAATGAATTTTTATTCAATTTGAATTCATAAGGTAACTAAATGGTCTCTAAATATGGATTAAATAGTTTGTTTAAAAAAATTATATTTAATAGGTTTTTAGGTATATGACTTTTTCCCTGGACCTAATCTTGTATAAAACAATAAAAGTAAAGTTGTTCCCCATTGAATTGTGGGTCCAAAAATTGCCATTGTGTCTTTGGGTATTTTGATTCAAACCTAAAAAGCCATTCGGAACACCGTGGACCAGAAGTAGATCTGAATACAACTTTGCAACCTGGTGAAGTAGACACCAACGAAGACGAGGAAGCATGGGAGGAGGAGGTGAACACACCTACTCAGTTAGACCCATAAAGCTTGACCTGATTGCTAGGAGATCTTGGGTTAGAGACGAATTGGTTAACACGACAAACCAACGGAACTGAGCTCTTGTATGTACGAGTATGTTCGTACTTCCGGGATGCCAATAAACCCGAATGGGAATCTCGCTCTTAAACGGATTCTGGTTTTAACGAGAATGATCCCATTATCAGCCACCAAGAGCCCCAGCAACCCAGTGAGCGAAACATCCACAACGACCGCGACCATCCGGCATTCCATTCCACTATCGGCAACTTTCATGATCTGTCAACTCAAGTCTAACCACCAAAACTTTTTTGTACCCACAAATGCAAGAAAACCGCCTTCTTTCCCTCTTTTTCTTTCAAGAACTCTCATCGGCCAAGCACAATACCACGCCACTAGAGATCTCGCACTAGAGAAGCAACAATTTGAGCCGTGGTTGATTCATATCTGATTAGAAGCCGCGTTTAGGCGTCCAATGTGTCCAATCGCCTTCCGAGTTCCGGAAATGCGAAATGACCTGTGGCCTTGGCCTCGACACCTTGTCTATATTTAGATCTCTAGGCAAACCACCACAATTCCAGAGTGGCTGAAGGACCAAAGACCCAAGACGCAGAGGCTGAAGTTTTATTTGCGGCCTCGGTTCCATCTTGTCTCAGGAAGAGAAAACCAAGAATGTCAAGTGACAGATGAAATAAGTTCCAAGTTCTCTCGTTGGCCTGGGTAGATTGAGGACCAAAGGCTGAGGTGATCTGTGCGAAAAATCCCCCAGTCCTTGTTTTCTCTGGCCTCTCCTCGTCCCAAGGTTTTGTTTCATGGGGCATGAGAGAAATAAAGAAAGAGAGAAAATTGCACGGATTTAGGGAACTTTTCTTCCCTCTGGCCCATAAAGATTGGCATTATCATCCATGATAAGGTGAGCCTCGAATCAAGACCCACTCTCTTGGGCTGTATAATATGCCACTACTCCAATGGAAGTGAATCAAGCACAGGGGGAAAAGAGGGCCAAGAGCTCCACTGAAATCATACGCCCCAATGCCAAAAGCCAAAGTGGACCAAGCAAAAGGGGAAGCAATGGCCTCTGGTCTCTAATAATGTCAGATTGTCTTTTGATTAGCCTTTTTGGAACAATGAATTCAACACACAAGCTCATTGAACAGAGACCAAGAGGATTGCAGACGGAGGGGAAGACTTCTGGAACGAACGAACGATCGAGGCAAAGAATTGGATCCTTTGGGTCATTGAGTCGAAAACAATTGGAGAGAGAACGAGAGCAAATGAGCGGGTTGGAATTTCAATTGGAACCGGACACACACACATCAATTTTCAAGTCAATTACACAGGCTAAGGCCAAAAGTTGAGAGCAAAGTGATCTTGGGAAATCCTTGGGGTCCACGAGGAGTGAGTGCCAAGGAGGATTGCTTCACCAAGAAGGAATGGCAACAAAAGGGATTGATTTGTACGAAACTTTCTCTTCCTTCTGTTCCTCCTCCTCCTTCTTTTGGAACTTGAATCAAAGTCAGACCTCTGGAACGAAGGACTGTTCAACATCAAGGATTTTTCGGTGATTATTAATCGTCCCAAGTGCAATAGATCAATAGACATCTAGTCTGATGGCTGAATTGAATCGAATCGAATCGTGTCGAAACAAGTACCATGTTCTTCTGAAAAGTTACTCTTCTTCCGATTGCAATGACACGAATCGCTTATCAAATCCAATAGAGGCGTGCCTGTCAGACAAACTTTGAAGTTCCGTTCCACAATTGCAGAAATATCCAAATTTAAGGCCAAAAGGACCGGAAAAAAGATTGGAGATGGGAGGGAGACTCCTGTCCACCACGAAAGGGCCCTTTAAAGAAAGGGCCCGTGAAAAATACCTTGACAGTTGGACAAAAGGCTACTTTTTCCTGGTCCACTCCTTCTTCCTGTGTCCTCAATGAGACACATTTTGTGCAGAGGAGACTCACGAGAGTTTGGCGGAAAAAAGTTCCAAAGGAATCTCTCCCGTCTGGTTCCATGGAATTGGTCTAATGAGTCCAGCCCATTGAGCGAGGACATTACTGCAATCTTGGACGTGGAATTCTGAATACACCAACGCAGAATGACGGCTCCATAACTTGTCCTTCTTTGCCTTTGCGTTTTTCAAGGAACACTTTTAGAAAGAAGGGGGAACAAACGCGAAAAGACGAAGGAAGAAGGGGAATTCCTTCTTTCTCAAAGAGCGTTGACTCATATCCGGTCATTCATTTGGGCCAGAATTTATGGCATTCTTGTACATAGTAGAAAAAATACTCCTACAAAGAGAGTACAATAGTGAGACTACTTGAGCCATTCCATCTTATCAAGTCGGTTCCAACAACAAAAGTTTCCTTGGACCACCTCGGTGGTGACGTGATTTATATGGTCCAGGCACCAAAGTGAGTGCATTCAGCTCTTCTTGATCCAAGAACACAGATTTAAGAACGGGCACAAAGTGGATCTGGACAGATTCTTTGTCAATCAGCGTGTGCTATTTATAGATCCAATCCACAAACGTGCAGAGAAATTGCGTGGAACAAAGTGCGTCGGCGAACTTATTTCGTCATTTGCGTTGAGACGCAGTAACGAAAGGCTTCTGAGCTTTCTCCGAGAACTTTGGGGACATGTCTGAGAATGTTGCAGAAAAAAAGATCTATTCAAATCAGATTTCGACTCTTTTCCTCTTCGTTGATTCTCATTCTCTTCTAGTTTTCAGTCTGTGACGAAGATGAACAAGGCTTGCT